>CM062826.1:29285701-29377158 GCA_031772345.1 Himalopsyche anomala
CTTAATCACAAATATATGAGAGTAAAATTATATACTAACATAAAAATGAAACTTATAACAAAAATATATTTTGAATTAATCACTTCCATGGACAAAAGTCGGTGTGGTTGACAAACATTGAGCATTATATTTATGGGATTAAAATATGATTTGACGCACATTACACTTTTTACTGCTGGGCGTCAATATAAATTTAGTATCCTGGGTGATAATGAAAGCTTTAAATATAGTTGTGCATGCAGTATTGAATATCGACTGTAAAAAATGGAGATAGATGTGACGAGTTGTAAACGGAGGTGGATGCGGTGTTAGTAGTGTGGCATGGCAGACCCTGACATTTGACATTTGATCCGCAACGCACAGTTCAGCGACAGCAACTTATAGACATTTCTATGCATATTCTATTACATGAATCGTCAACCATTTATACGACATCATTAAATATGTCCGCGGAAATTTATACGCCGATTATTATTACAGTGCAATCGACGATGAAAAGGAATATACATACAGCTTATCATAGCATTGTAAGGTCACAAGGTTTTTCGTTGTACTCACAATACGACTATATATATTTTATTTTAAACGTTTTAAAGCGAGGGAGCTTCGAAACGGCCGCACTAAACGTTAAACGCTACACGATAAGAGTTGTACATCTCTTACAAAATACTAAATAACATTCAGTCAGCTGATTCATATCCCGCAAGCTCACTGTCTAGCAATGTCAGTATGGCAACAAGATGCTTTTGACTTGGCCACATTTTATATGAAAATCATTATTTAATGTTGATTTTCAAGTGTATGAAACAATCAAGCATGTGGTACAATTTTGAAACCGAAACATATATCGAATATTATGTATTTAAGTTCCCTTCCGAAATAAAAGAATGTGCATCGAAAATACACGAATTGGCCATTTTTGATAATTTACGCCTCTCTATATATAAATAGCGATATTCAAATATTTAGATTCACGTAAACGAGTGACAAGATCCCGCCCATGTGTCACCGGTTGTTTCGCTCTGTCTTGTTTTGGAATATTATGCGATTCTTTGGGTATACATTAGATTAGATATACAACTTCCTAAAATTAATTCAAAAGCAAAGAAGCGACTCACGTAACCGAAGGCGCACTGACAGCGTTCATTTGTTTCTTTTTTCCACTTTCAGCAGGAGTATATTATGTTTTAACATAGATAAGTTCGGTTGCATTCGTTATTATATGGTATGTACACACAAGTCCTGACTTTTTAATTAAAAATCGATTCGCGCCAGTAACATCGGTAACCGAAGCCATCGACGTTAACCACTCGACTACGCAGGCCCTTTAAGGCCTGTTATTGAATATAAAATATAAAATCAATGTTTATTCTAATATTTCAAACCTGGTTACCATATTGAAAAAAAACGACTTTTGAATATCGGATAATTGACTAAAAACCGGTTTATTATAACCAATAAAAAATAATTGAGTGAGATTCCCGGAACACCACGAATATCTTTGAAATTAAGTGAACCCTTTGAGATACATATTAGCAATTGGCAACCCACCCTACCCAACGCTGAATATAGCATTTTTTAATAACTTATTGGAGGTGTGCGACATTTTTAAAACAGACATCTCTGAGGGGTCGGAGATTCCGACCGGTGTCGACATATTCCATTATAATATTCTGCTTATGCTAATTTTAACAGTTCTACGAAAAAATTCTAGTTATTTCCGTTATATTAATAGTTTCTGATTGAAAAATATAAAAGAAACGTATATTTAAAAACGTTTTAAATTATATTGACGCCAAAAATATTACTCGAGTGTTGATTGGTCGTAAAAAAAAAAAATTAAAAAATATCGGCTTATGGATCATACATGTAGATAAATCATTTCAAGAAGCCCAAGTAATTTCAAATAATCATTGATATTTCAACGAATTTGCTTTGAAAATTATGTCATAATAACCTCTATAATCTCTATAATAAAGATTTTTCAATCGATTTATAGATATCTGTTTGAAGGCATGGATGTATGTGATGCCTCGTGGTCCTCCTCCCACCAATCCTATCCTCAAAAACAGAGATTAGCTAACAACTAGTCCTGTCCTAGTCCTATCCATACTATCCATAGAGCAACTGTATAACATGCAGTTCACGTAGAATCTTCTCCACTAGGAGTCTATTTGCTTCACATTGAGAGGGGGCATGGTAAAAAAAAGTAAGTTTACATATAGTTCTGACAATGGCGTGAACCGAAATATTTATCAACTAATCAATATAATTCTCCTGTTTAAGGTGTTAAGGTCAGTTCATGGTAGAAAGGCATTCTATAAAAAAAAACACTTTTCGTGGAATTACGCGTTATTGATTACATATCAAAACTGGTTTTGCTAATCGCGAGCATTGACAGATCACTTGCCAAAGATCGCAATGAGTAAAACCAGTTCTGATCTGTAATAATTAATGTGGAATCAGTACAAACAATATTTTTTAATACAATATACTTCTTGTAGAACTTGAATCTTTGTTATGTTTAACAAATTCTAATGGAGTTCTTTCAATTAAATTCCAATTCAAACAATCGATAGATATTTTTATACGTTTTTTGATATTGTTTACACATTTATATCCGAATCTTGATTACGACACATTTTTACTCTCGACTTATTTTGAAATATGTTATCGATATTTCGTTGGTTTTATCACGTAACATTTTTAACAACCCTTTGACTCATCACCACATTATAATAAAATATATGTATTTATACAATAAAACACCTTACCCTATCAGGGTGTGACGTGACAATATATTACGGTCCCTATGACATAAATTGTTTTACTAAATTGTTAAGGATTGTTCATTACGATGTAATAATGGATGAAAATATATAAAATAGCATTTGCACAATGACTCAATAAGGAAAAAGAGAAGACTTTGGAATATGGTACTCGAGACGAAAATGTGTATAATGCCTCCATACCTCACTGACACTAGTCAAATAGAGAAGATAGTTTTTAATTGAAAAATACTTGCCGGTAAAGTACGTAACAGCTAAACTACTTGAAACAGTCAAGCAAGTGAGAAATAATTCAACCAACTTATAATTTAACCTCTCCAATATATTGATGGCTTAGTTCCACATTACTACAGTACTACAATTAGAAATTCGTAGTATTGAAATATGGCTGACCAAAGTTTTGACGCATCTACATAGGCTGACTTGTAAAAAAGTGATAATTATTATTTGTTTAGTCGTTTTAATCAACCATTTAGTTTTTAATCTTGATTCAATTGATATTTATTGCAACGTTGACAAAACATTTAAAAAGACTAGCTGTAAGCCCGTTGACCTCAACGGGGGGATTTTTGTTGCATTTTTAAGTAGTCAGAAAATTTACAGGCGTCAAAAATAAATTACTAACCTATTTATTGAATAATCCAGAAATTCTGATAGTAAAAGAAATATATCTCGGGGCGTATATCGACAGCCCTGCCCTACAGTATTTAAATTGTAAATTATTTATTTTTGGAATAATGTTCTAGTTTGCTAACAACCATTTTTCGTAGAAGCAGAAATTTTGTAAATTATTGAATTTTTGGAATATTTTTTAAGTTTGCTAACAACCATTTTTCATAGTAGCAAAAATAGTCCTTGTAAATTACTTAATTTTTGGAATAATGTTTAAGTTTGCTAACAACTATTTTTCGTATTAGCGGAAATTTCGTAAATTATTTAATATTTGGAATAATGTTTAAGTTTGCTAACAATTATTTTTCCTATTAGCAGAAATAGACCTCGTAAATTATTTAATTTTTGGAATAATGTTTAAGTTTGCTAACAACCATTTTTCGCAGAAGCAGAAATTTTGTAAATTATTGAATTTTTGGAATAATGTTTAAGTTTGCTAACAACCATTTTTCATAGTAGCAAAAATAGTCCTTGTAAATTACTTAATTTTTGGAATAATGTTTAAGTTTGCTAACAACTATTTTTCGTATAAGCGAAAATTTCGTAAATTATTTAATATTTGGAATAATGTTTAAGTTTGCTAACAACGATTTTTCGTATGTATATATAAATAAATAGTTAATTAAATTATTATATATAATTGAGCAGCCCTATATAGCCTCTCACAACCCTGCAGTTTGAAATCTTGGAGTTTTCAGAACAATTCAAATTCGTTTAGTGCAAGGTTTCACCCACAGATGTCATTATTAGTTCACTAAAAATTTAAATAGAGTTTTTTTTTCGTTACCATCAATTGGTTTCGTAGAACAGTGGGTTAGCTGTCCGAACGTCGCGCATGAAAATTGGGGCATGGTATCGAATCCCACAGCTTGAGAGAATATTTTTGGTTAGTACGATAATTTTGTTTGACTTCAAAAATTCACACATAGACGTCAGAGAAAAATTAAGAAATGAATTAATGGCGACAGCGGGGCAGGATGGGGGGGAGAGGAGGACCATCTTTCTTGACGTCATAGAAAAGGCGAAATCGCGACCATATACAAACGAAAAAAGTATGCATTTAGTATGAATAAAAAAATTGTGACAGCGCGGGGCTGGGGCGGAGGAGGGGGAGGGAAAATCGGGGACAATTTACAGACGGACGGACGGACATTATCGACTATTAATATATAGATATTTCATATTAGTAAAAACACAATATTCCTTTGTACTTCATTCCACTTTATTAATTAGGTCAAGACCGGTTTCGCTCGTTGCGAGCATTGTCAACTGATTTCTGACATTGTCAACTATTTCATATTGTATTATTTATTTCCATTATGCAAAAATACATCTGCCTACCGATAGATAACCAGTGATTCTTTCTAGTTGTACTTTTATGGAGCTATAGAAGAGAGGTAACCGAATATAACGGGTAATGCAACTCAGAACATTAATTTTTTGACATATGGTTCTATGAACCAGGTCACCGATATATTAAAAACTAATTTCTAGAGTTAAACATGTTTTGTTCAAAATAAGTTGCTGTCCTGTGACCGAGTGATCAACGCCGTTGTCATTGTTTTCTGTACTCGAATCACGAAAAGTTCCACAAATTGATATTTAAACCGATTGGTGGATTCGCGTTCGCAGGCATCGATCGATGTTTGGGATGTCTGAGACTCCAATTCATTCAATCCTAAAAATGGGTCGGTAGTGAGAGCGATTTTATAAACTCTTATCCTGTCCTAGCCCTATCATTCAATCGAATAAGAGAGCTTAAATAACTGAGCACTTATTATATTAACTAACTGTAATCGAATGAAAACATAATATAAATTACCTTAGATTATTTCACGTATTGTGCTACAAACTGTAACACGTGTTTCACCTCTTTTAGAGGCATCCTCAGACAGACTACTTTCACAAATGCTTGCTTAAGTACGAATTTGTAGCACAATACGTGGAATAATCTAAGTTATTTTATATAAAAATGAACTTCCACAAAGTTACCGCCGAATCCATCGAAAGAATGAAAACTTCTTAAGCTCCAGTATCCGTCCAAGTAGCCTTGGCATTGACGTGGTAGAACATAATTTAATAAGGTCAAAATTACAATTTACTAAGTTCAACAAAATACAGTGTTATTACTTATTTCTGACGAGAGGAGCAAACCGAAATACATAATTATCAACTAAATAACAAAATTGAAAAACTTAATACAGTGTAATTTTGACCTTATTCATATTTTTTTTAATTTCAAAAATAAAACACAACGTTTCGCTTATCGCGAGTATTGAAAAACTGATCCTGATTTTTTTAAGTGACATTACCACAAAACCAATTGTACTATGTTTTTTTCAAATACACTTATAATTGACAGCTAATACTTTAAAAGTGATTCATTATGTTTTAAATTGAAATAAAGGCTTTTAAATTCAATAAAATATATAAATTTTAGTGTCAAAGAAAAATACGTCGTTTACAATAAATTACAATTGAAAAGTGTACATATCGGGCTTAGCTTTTAAACGCCTCAAATCTTCTCCGATGAAACTTCTTTTGAGAAACTCTAAGAACGGCAACCATACATAATTTTGAAAAATAATAATTTATTTACAGAGTACAGTAATTCTTTTAATTCCATCGTATTTGCATAATTAAAATATTTTCTCCGTCTCGATAATTTAGTCAAATAATTTGTACGAAGAAAAAAAAAACGTCCACAGTCCGCTGTGTAGAAATTCTTTTCCATTATTGGCTTTTCAAAAACTTGGATATTTATTACACGTAAAAAAAGTTAACGACCAAATTTATTGTGATAGGCCAAACAGATTAAAATGCAAAGTCGCGTTGGGTCGCTTGCGTCGTATTAATAAAAAGAATGGGAGACGCGATCATCTCCTCAGACACATTAAGTTAGATATCCACTACCTACGTTCGCGAATCTGTGACCGCTCAAATGGAGTCGCGCTTTGCGAACACGGTTACTATGCAGTGTTTACTTGGACGTTAAAAGGACATGTCTGAATAAATGATGATTTTATGTTCAGTGATTATCTCATTTTTAGCGATTTGATTTCCACAAAAAAAGAAAAACTATTCTAATATTGAGCCTAAAATCTCAATACATTAGTTTAAAGACACTCGCTGTTAGTGTTATTTTCATCTTCTTTATTATCTTCTTTAACAACTTCTTTAGTATCATATATGTTTTTGTAATTTGGATTTTGATAAATTCACAATACCGGAATGTTTTGATAAAGTTCGATCATAGCTATAACTTTTTTTTCCATGCCTCATTGCGAATATTGGTTAGTAACAACAGCGATCGGAACACCTTCCGTCGTTTGCGAACTTTACTTTGTACACGCTCGTATCCATTAGCATGATTGTCAAGCACTGCTGGTTCGCTAACATAGTGGATACCCGGCATAATATTCATACGGCAAGTTGTTCGGCGGGTTATTTACACTGGCTGAATTTATGACTTAGATGAGTATTTGTGTTAATTGGTCGAAATTTATTTATCTAGCCGACATCAATGTATTATATTTCCGGTTTTAAATTATTTATTTTAATTTCTGAAGGACGGTGCATAAAATAATGACCTTCAACGCAAGCAGAGAATGGGTATTTTATATTATTCTCTTTGCAATCTTCTCTCAAGTTTTTATGTGACACGTCGACTAGGTTGCATTTGCATCTAAGCGCAAATTACAAGGCAGCGTGTCGAAAGTATAAAAACTCTTCCATTGCCCAAGCCTTTAATTTAAGTAAAACACTTGTTTTCCATTTTTAATCACGATAATTATTAAATTAAGTAATACCGACCAAGTCATTACATGATTATTTATATAAAATTATCAACAAGATATATCAAAGAATTTTGAAAAGAAATATGACAATAATTACAAATAAGAGTTTTGTATTTTAATTTAATGCCTTTCCATCAAGCACAGCGAATATCACAAAAATTGATTTTTTAACATCTATGGCTATCCTATGTAATAATATATCAAAATTTGAATCGTTCAAATTTTGTACATTCACACAAGTTATGTCACTAACGACCCGGGTTTCGCCTTTCGGCATCTTCATGCGTTCGAGTGCACGGATGAACTTTGGGTCGTTCAGGATTCTGACCACATTCTCTGGGATTGTCCTTTCATGTCAACTGATCGGCAATAATTATCATCAGACCCACAGCCACACCGCGCTGACTTGGTAGCATCTAGGTCGGAATTATTTAGGTTTTGTAAATTTGCAGCCACGTATACGAGATAGATTAGGCAAAAGCGGTCTACTCTTAGTACCTTCGGCTTCTTTTATTTATCATATTTAAGTTGTTTACCACTCTAAAGTGCAATCCTGCAAGACCTGGTCAATTGTTCCCGAGACGATCACAGCGCAAAAACTGGATAACGCTTCACGTTGTCACCGAGAAAGAACAGGCCTGTACAACACTATACTATTATAAATGTCAGTTTTTCCTTATGACTGTTCAAAGCTTTTTCATAAAGTTTGTCTTAGAACATTAATGGTTTTCTTCAGCTATTAGTTATGATCAGTGATTTGATCATAATTGAGAACTTTTTTTTTACAATACACCCGAAGGTCACGTTTGTTTTATCTTTTATTACTTAAATTGTTAGTTGGAATACCACATTAGACACTGCGTTGTTAAAACAATAACAATAGTAAGTTTTCAAATTTCAAAGCATTATTTTAGTTCCTCTTGAAAGTTTCGGGACTGTTTAACATGTGTGAACGATTTCATACGATAGTTAGTAATATAATGCTATATGTATTATATTGTAGATAGATCATACAAACGGCGCCTCGGGGGCGTCGCGTTGCCGTTGTTGCTTTATTTCCGACAGGAGAGCGATCAAAGCGTTAACTCAAACACATCATGGATAGTGGAATTTAATTGTTTTATGAAAATTGCCAGTTTTTTAAAGAAGTAATAGGGACAGCTTGGAAGAGTTTAGCTTATAAATTATAATAACTCATTCCATTGCTCACAGTATAAGTGTGTTTTCTTATCACCGTAAAGATATTTTTTATAAAGTGCGGATAATTCCTTCAAATTCACTTGAATTACAATCCAGGGCTGTGGAGTCGGAATTGAAGTCGGAGTCGGAGTCGGAGTCGTGGAAAATGAGCGGCTCGATTTTTTTTTTTTTTAATGAAGTGTATTTAACAAAAATAGTACAAAGTGTTGACATTTCATACTTGGTTGACTACAGATGATCTGATGGTATACATATATATGAGTTAACATGAAAATTTTCGTCGAGTCGGAGTCGTTAATTATTTTAAAGCTGGAGTCGGAGTCGTCTTTTTTTACACGACTCCACAGCCCTGATACGTATCAATTACGTATTTCATTCTTTTTAGGTTTTTTTAAACATAAAAGCGAAAAAATAGCCGTTACTCTTTTTTGAACCGTGTTATTTCGAAACCGTGCAAACAAGGATCAGGTGTAAAAAATTAAATTGGTAAACATTATTATTCCACTGATTTTGATACAATAAGTGGAATAAAAAAAACAATTAAAATTATTTTTTACAAAGTTATCGTCGATCCCATAGCAAATAAAAAATAATCAATTGTATTGTATCTGCATGTTCCTGGATTGTTGTATAAAAAAAAACTTATTGTATGCACATGTTTAGTGTCCTTTAAAAACGGCGCGTTGCAGAGGCCAGACCTCACTTCCTCTCGCTCAATTTATTCTCAATATCATTTATTTATTATCATTTCTCGCCATTTTTAATAATAGTACATCATATATGTGTCACGGTTTCGCTGCTAAAACCGTGGGTGTATGTAAGCCTGATGAATTTGATTCACTGTAATGCATTTAAACCACTATACTCAAATGAGTAATTAACGCATTGTAATACAATCAGCAAATAGTCCCGGGTGATCCAAAGTTAGCCGATTCCTAGTAAGGACTTATCTGTCTATTTGTCTATCTGTAACGCATTTATGTTTAAAGTATACACCGGTGAAATATGAAAATATTTTTTATTTTTCGAACCTAAAAATTGTGAATTAATAAAAAAAGCCATTAACAAAATGGCAACACGATAGTTTAGAAGTATTGTTATCTACACCGTTTTAGGTATAAAACCGTGAAATATAAAAATCGAAAATGGGGGAGAGGAAATTATATTCTGAAAAATATTGAAAAGAGGGAACCGAGGAGCGAATAAGGTTGGGATCCCTTGTTTTAAGAGGTGATTTGTGAATTGGCAGTCTGTATTTTTATTATTATGTGAACTAATGGATTTCGTCCAAGTTAACCCTAATTCAATAAATAGTATTTTTTTCCAATTTTATATTCGATGATTTAATTAAAATTGTTATTCAACCATGATGTTTCTCCATCTAACTTCACTTGTGTGAATGTGTATGTGTGGCGTGTATGCATAATATAATATATTATTAAAATATGTTTGTGTTTACAAATGTGTGGGTTGATATATCGCTTAACGGTTTTTATGCTGTTTTGATAAATAAATGTAAAAAAGCGAAGAGGCGACGCGCGACACTATCAATCGCCAGTGCTGGCACGTGAAAACATATATTTTAACTAAATAATATACCACTACATCTTTTCTTATAACTTTCCCATCCAGGTATGAGTTCATTTGGTATTTATGTGCATAATAGACATGCATCATGAATATTTAAATTTTTCAACGATGTAAATTGGAAAGCCCTTGAGAGTCAAACCCAATTATTGTTGACAGGAAAACAGGATTACACCCGATTAACAAAAATTCAGTGATGTCGACGATCTGCTCATGCAATTCATAAATTTCCAGAGAGAATTCATTCAGAGAGTTTTTCTTTAAAATCACAAAAGATTATAGAATAGATCCTTAATGGGACCTTTATTAAATGATTTGTCAAATTCCTTTATAAGGCTGGCTCAAAACATAATTCATTTAAGATACACAGTAAAAATGTATAAACTATTTTTTTATATGACATTTATTATAAATACCTTATACGTTATTTTAATTCGTCTAGTCGAAATGTAAAATAAATATCTGACATATATATATGTATTAAATTCACTTACAAATTTAATATTTTGACAAAATCGTCAGCTTCCTGGCAGAAGTTGGTAAGTGACAGATTGATTGTTCTGAATGAACATCAAATGAAATATTCCATCTTTTAGGATAAAGCATCTAACATCGATATTTCATGTTGCATGCATAACGGATCGAAACCAGTCCTGATCAAATAAATTTTAAGTGGAAAAAGTACTAAAAATCTTTTATTATTTATTACATACATAAATATAATATCAAAATTTGGGTGCATTAATGCTGATTTAACACACATAAGAGTTTAATATTAATTGATAGTTACAATTGCCTGCTTTTAAAAAAACAGCATTAATAATAATCGCATATACAAAAATAAACGCTTTTTTATACTTTTAACTCATTTTTGTTAGTTAACGACTTCTGCCATAAAGGTGACGAAATACAAATTTATTTGTATATTTTTTAACATTATTTGAATAAAAGAATCTTTTTGTAAATTAATTAAATCTTTTTTTGTTCAGTTTTATTTGTTATCAAATTCTGCCAGAAATGTGACGAAATACAAATTTATTTTAATATTTTTTAAATTCTGTTTGATTGTTTAATTCACTAAAAATCAAATGAGTTTTAGGTCGACGTCACTGTTGAAGATTAAACATCCCACCCCGACGGTGATGGCTGAGTGTGTGGTGTACTTCTTTCCTCTCAGCTAGTCGAGTGTCTAGATCCGAATATTTTTTCACAGGCATATTATTCCGTACTCATTTATTTATTATTCCGTGTGTTAAGTTCAACATCTAACATTAAGAACACGCGGCTGTGAATGTATGAGCACAAATTCAAATACATACCACAAAATCATGAAAAATAAAACGGTTAGGTTTAGAAGAAGGCAATGTATTCAGTGATGTGACATTACTTGACACTGATGCGTTCTACAAAAATACACGTATTAATTTTATTCTTCTGTAAACAACTAACATGTAAAATCTTTTATGCGAATGGATGTCCACTGTTGTTGTACACGCCAGCTATACATTTTAGCTCTCATACGCTGTAAATAATCCGGACGATTGGAAATCTCGACTGTTTACACATGAAGCAATCATTCTGAAAACAGTTCAATTAGTATAATTTATTTAACAGCAATAATCATCTTAAACCCAAGCTATAATAAAGATAGATGTTGTTGTAGAGTAGCTTAAATCGTGTAATTATATTTGTTAAACCGTTCGTGAATACGGGGCCAATAGAAGAAACTCGAGTAATATTTAATTACAGCCAAGCATGTCTAAAAATAGGTTTGGCTTACAGTTTGCAGTTCGTAGCAAACAATCTTATTATAAATTCTTGAACTATGTATTTTAGCAACCTTTTTCTCTCAAATATATCAAAATGAGTATATATTTTTTTCTGTAAAGCTCGTGTACCAATTTCCAACAGCATATTTTATTTTCGCTGTAAATATTTTAAGTAATTATAAGCAGTAATTTATTAATTATAAAGGCATTACTTTCATTACATATGCAGAAAAAATGATAATAATGCTAAAATAAAACTATTTCATTAATACTCCTACAAAAGAAAATTGGAAAAATAACATACGTTCCAGGCTGGTTAGTGGAATGTCCAGCATGTTAAATACATATTTTGAAAATGTCCAGCTATGAAGAAGAAACGGTGAAAATCCCCAAGACGATAAGCCATATTATAGGTGGATCTGCTATCTCCGTTAGTTCAGTCAAATTAACTGCACATAGGAAAAATGACAAGCCATTAAAAGATAGGGCGTCATTTAAAACGCGAATATAACTAAATTCATTAATGTTCTTTCAATTAAATTTTCTGCGCAGTAATCTACAACCAAATCTTGAGAAATTGAAAAGAGTGTAGAATACACCTTTTTAAAAAGAATGTGAAGCCTTAGCGGACGGTGATGGATACAACGTGCAACACTTTAGGGAACGTTTAAGCATACCAGACTGATGGTATTCAATATATGAGTTATCACAATGTACGTAATATAATAACTTAGCCGCAAGATTTCCATATTGGTGCCTTCTGGATGAAGCTTTATTGCTCTGGTGAGATACCAGCTGGACAAACTGTTGACACAAATCGACACTACGTGTATATAGGCTGTTATCATAAAACATGATAATAATATGTGAAATGTACATTTTATCACCAAAACGTGGCTCTATGCTAAAATTTGAATACAAATATATCCTTGTAACTGTGTTGAAAACGTGAAAGTGCATATCGACGGCTGAATTCAAAACCGTAACATCTCCAAATTTGTTTTATATTATAACATTAAATATATTTCAAAGCATTAGTAACATTAAAATAATACGCATCGAAGGAGTTATGAAACATTTAAAACAATAATTTATTCAGGCATTTTATAGTAAAAAAGTTTGTATTTTTTTATGTGGCACTTGGCACATATCTGATTTCATTAACAATTTTATTAAAACTGCGTATATTAAAGAGAGATATTTTCAGTTGTCACTTTATTGAAATCAATTTATTATTGGCAATAGAACATTAAAAGTTTTTGAGAAATGAGAAATAGATGGTTGCTAGACCAAAATTTGATTTTGATTTGAATTAATAAACGTGATTTTTTTTAAAATTAAAGTAATATTTAATTTGTTTTATATATAAAACAAAAATATAATTAATAAAATACATTAAAAATATTGAATTGTACATCTTGTATATATTAGTATTTTTTCTTATTTTGGATCTATTCGGCGATAACTTTGTGGAAGTCCATTTTTAATGTAAAATTAGAATTGACAACTTAGTTACCCCAGAGGTTGTGTAACCAATTACGACATAAGTTTCGCACTCCGATCTCCTGCACTCGCAGGTCCTGTGACACACCATCCAAACAGCAATGTCGCGGTATTCCAACGCTTTGTCTTCCTTCAGGGGTAGTAAATGTTAGATATTTGTTTGATTTACGTACATCCATGCGTCATAAATGTCGAGCTTACCGTAGAGATTATTATGCTCATAATTAATCATAAAAATTCTACATTCTAAAATAGTAACATTTCAAAAAATCTTTATATTAAACGATCAGTGGTGAAGTGGGGTGGGGGGCTCGAGGTCGGCGCTAGAAAAATATAAAAAGGTTTTTGTAAGAACGTATGTATTGGAAGAACTTTGTGTTCAAAGCTTGTAGGTGCATAATCATTGAATCACTGAATCACTGCGGGTATTGGTTATTAAAATATTGTAATGAATAAACGCTCCCAGATTTTTAAAATTAAAACAACACCGCCGGAAACGATAGTATATCAAACGTTTTAATCGTCCATTTACCTCACATCGTGATTTACTCCACATCTTGTAGTTGTTCGTTACTTATTTCTAATAAGTCCAACAAAACCAATCGAATAAAACAGTCAAATGACCACCAAGCATTAGCCCAACGCGTCAAATTCCCCACTTTTGTCTTGTTCGGGAAATATGTGGGCGTCGTCGGGCGGTGTTACATTAAAAAGTTGGCAACACGAAAAGCGCAACATTTATTTATTACCCCTTCCGCCATTGAATTTGTCACGAGAACATAATTTTATCGCTTCACAAAAAACTTTGCAACTCACCAAAAACCAAATTAAATATAAACTACTTATTGAATGATTTACAGGAAGAGATGGGAGTTTGATGAATGTGAAATCACAATATTATATTGTATACATTAGTCGGTTTTTTTTAAAACAACAAATCAGATACAGATTTTTCGTTACATATTTACAAAATTGAATAATAAGGTATACACGTTGACTGGTGGCAGTGGCATTCAATTGTAATAACTGTGGCAGGCAGATACATATAACAAACCTGTCAATTAGATTTTGAAATGATTTTGGAACTTAATACATAATGACAAAACCATCATAGCAAACGTCTTATTAATCTTTTTCTACAACATTTGATAGCTGGTGATGTTTTAATGTAATTGGTGACTAACCATCAGTGGGCTGCCACTACGTTAACGAGAGGCTCGATTAATCTATTAACTATTTGCGGTTTTCCCGGGAAGGGGTAGATTTTTCCATCACTCTTATACAATTTATACATAATTATTATTAAAGCTATCGAATGTTACAATACAAACATTTATTTTGTAGCAATACGCAATGTTCCGTCGGTAATATAATTAATATCAATAGCTGTTTTTTTTTTACAAAAGTAAAGAGTTGCAAGATTGACAAATATAGGTTATATTATTTTTGCTCCAATGTTATGTTTCAAACGTTGCACTAAAACTATCGTATATAATATAATATTATAATATAATATGTAAGTATACGCCAGACACTTCAAATGCACATCACTACGTGGTTATTTTTTTTTTAATGCATATGTATTCATCATGTAACTCATAGGTCTGATAATATTGTTATTCTTAATTCTATTAACGGACTCGCGCGAGCCTCTGCAAGCCTCCTCCAGCCCAGCCCTGTTTTTTTTAACTATTGAACTTTGAACGCAGAAGGAATATTAAATTTGTACCTATAAACCTATATTCGTCGGTATTCTGCCAGAAAACCCTTTTCTGAGGTAATTGACTTGTTCAAATATCACGAAGCAAACTGAAATGTAGCGAGCAGGGGCGTATATTCAGGGTGTGCAAGTCGTGCGCCGCTCGCCCGTCAAGAAGACGATCATGTAGCGATATATTTAAAATGTATTTGCAAGCGGCAGTGAATCGTATATGCAATCACTCAAGGCGTTCAATAGGATTGCCGCTCGCCTCGTGATCCCGCACAGTTGCATACATTTGACCCGTCTGCGCAGGCGTCGCGTCAAAGTCATGTTTTTGTTTGAAATTTCAAGGACCCAAGACGATCTCTTTCATTCTAGCTCACACGTGTTATATTGGTTGCAAACTCATAGCGTTTTTAGGCGCTCACTAACTCTCAATAAGAAGCTATCGAAGTACACAAGGCCTGACTGTGTAGTCTAAATTTAATTTATGTAGAACAAAAGGATGCTTGTTGAATTAAAACAGAAAGGCACGTTTTACGATAGTGTAATAGAAAAATTCATGTCGCGAAGAATTAAACACAAGAAGAATTGTACAAATAAATAAAAATAAAATTCATGTTAAAAAAATCGTCTTTTTTTAAAAAATATGTCATTTACACTTTACAGCACACCCTACATCAACACCCACCGTACGCCACTGGTAGCGAGGCGGTAGATGATAAGACAAATAAATAAACAACAATTGATCAAAAACATTTTTAATCGTCTAATCGTCTTTGGGTAACTGTAGAAATAAGAAACATGTACAGCTAAAAGTTATATAGTTATATACAGGTTTCTGCCAGTAATAACTGCCAACGAAATGCACTTAGTTCGTATTACTTCATTAAATATTGAAACAAACAAATGTCAGCTTGTTTTTTGAGACGACAAAGCGTGTTTAAATCTATCGATCTGCATTCATAACTCAAAACAACCAATTTTTTTACTTTACGTTTTCTGGCAGTATACCGACAATATAATACATCACCGAACCAAAAAAATACAACTATTTAGTGATGCAATAATCTCTATGACATAAGTACAAAAGTAACAACTGAAGTATAGTTTTTTTTTAAATAAATCTTCCACAGTGATAATCGATTCAGACAACATGAAAGAGATTAAATTCATAAAATGTATAAGCAAATATTATTCCATTAACAATGTATTGGATATGTTCATTTGAATATTTTTATTATTTTGTCCCTTGGAAAAGATTTTCGTTTTTGATAACATCCCTAAAGCCAGGATTTTTTGTTACTGATTTTTTTGTTTTCGTTTGTTAACAGTTATCGGAACTGTCAGAAGAACCAACCCAAACGGAACACTACATTAACATTTAGGATAACAATATATTATATCTAAAGCTTGTTTACGATTGATCTGTTTGCGATAACCTTCAAGGTTTTCGTTTTATATCTGTAGGGGGAAAAAGTTCTGACATAAGTTAATGATATATGATTAGTATCACTTTTTAAAAATATCCTAATCAAGAATAATTAATAGTCTCCGAGAAATCAATCGTCTACTCTGCATTTCCATCATGAGATTGTAGATTAGTACTTTAAATAGATTTTTATTTATTTTATGAATATGTACTGTGAATGGTTTTAACCATTTCAACCCCCGGTGCCACTTCAACCCACTCTTAAAAATAAGCCGTCGGGAAGACGATTGCTTATACACAAGTCTTTTACTAAAAAAAATAATTTACAAGTGTTTTGAACGCTTTCTACAAATAATTGACATCAGGGACTTTAAAAGTTATAGACAGGTGCCCTGGTTCATCTACTGTTTCTACATCTCTATATTCTTTCGAAATGATTCTGCTTATCAAACGAAACATTATATTATGGTATATCAGAGGAATCTTGGACATACAGTACCTATTCCAGTCTTGTATGTCCAAGTCTGCCTATTGCGATGCCACTGGGAAAAAAATAACATCCTTAAATAAAATTGTTTGATATATTATGTTAAAAAAATTCGGTTGGACCAGACAGAGCGAGTAGATTTTCGATGAATGTTTCACTTTACATACTTCCTTGTCAGTTTATAGTGTATTCGTTGGAATCAAATGTAGTTGTGTGGAAGGATATTTTTAATTTAAATGATTACTTTATAATTCCACTGGTTGTGTAACAGATTATTTTGAAACGTGCTTCGTGTCAATTTAGATTGAAGACGTGCCACAATTAGTAAGTATTCACAGCAGTAGAAGAAAAATGTTTTAAATTACAAATTTATAAAAATCGAATAGTTCAAATGTTGTACATTCACACTAGTTTTTTCACTAACGATCTGGGTTTCGTTTTGCGGCATCTTCATGCGTTCAAGTGCACGAATGAACTTGAACTAACTAAACTAAACACCTTCAGTCAAAATCTTAAATTATAAATTGTATTTTTATGTGCATTGCTAAATTCATGTAATATTAGAAATTATTCATTATTTTAATAAAAATAAAAATTGTGTAATACAAAACACACATTTGTTCGGTTACCGTAGTTGGGATGATGCGTGGTGCACGCAGATACATATAGTAGTCAAAGTGTGAATAACTTTATCTTTATTATTTGGCCGCAAGATAAACAGTAGTTCAAAAGTCATTAACTCATCAAATAATATCATGACATTACTTATTGCCAGTCATTTAAATTGTATACTCGAAGATGTTTATAAAAACAGCGAGGGACGATAAGATAATTGCCGCTGATAAGAGAAACCAAGATAAGTAAAACAAGTGGTGGGAGCGGGGGGTTTTCTAGATAAACATGTGACAACCAACCCAAATAGGTTTACATTTGGAAGACAAACTGTGGAAAATATTGTGCCTCAAGATTGAAACAGTGATTGTTATTTGAGAGCGCTCTTTGGGACAAATTGACTGAGGAACGCGATCAATTAGTAGCTAAGAAAATTATGTTATAAAAGTTTTGTAGAACCTTGTTAATATTCAGCAGTTCAAACCGTCTTTTTTGAAAATGGCAGAACAGAAGAATTTGGGTGTAAAGCGTTTAGTTTTGATCTAGTTTGACGTTTATAGATCGAATAGGACAAGGGTTGCACACGTGTCCGATTTGACACGTTCAAAAACACGTTTGAAAAGTCACGCTCTAAGTAATTTCGTTAAGAGCTGCGAACTTCGATACAAACTTTGTATGAGAGTTAGCAGCGTCTTACGAAAGAACGCGACGTTTCGTTGCCCTCGGGTAAAGGGCTGCCATGAAAGGAGGTTAAATGCGTTACACAGTAGAGGTCTGCACGGGCCCGGGCCTGGCCCTCGGGCTCTTACCCGGCCCGGTAAGCGCAATTGAGATTCGGGCTCGGGTCGGGCCCGGGTAAGAAATTTACTCTTCAGATAAATATTTCAGACTATGTTCGTGTCATAAGTCAGCCATGATGATTTTAATTATTACCAGTTCTAGAGAGAATCGTAAATTGTTATAAATTTGTAAAAAAACAGGTTTTTTTCTATCTGTTGAATATAAATCTGGGCTTCGGGCCGGGTCTGAGTCTTTCGGGCTCGGACCGGGTAATTTCTGTAAAATTTCGGCCCGTGCAGACCTCTATTACACAGTGATGACAATTATAAATTTGTATCAATTTGATAAAACTCCATTATAAAAATGTAAACATGGTTTGGTTGTTCACACCCACATGAATTTTTAAAATATACAAATATAAGTAATCTGGAATTAGTCTTATTGAAAATGTGTTTTTTTTTTTTATAATGCCTTGCCACCAATAATTAATAGAGAAAACCTTAATAGCGATCAAATATATGTTACAATTCTCGTCGAAGAAATCATTTTGCCATTTTATCATTAATATTATACTTTCTTTATAATCCATTTCCGCTCCTATTGCGGAGCATATAATTTCCTAATGGAGGTATCTCAAAAGAAAATCTTTTGTTACTCAGTTGCTCGACCCCTCTTTACGAAGAGAGTAGCGATAGAAGAACAGATTTGACAACAAAATTAATAGTTTGCATATTATTCAAAATTCGTAACTATACTCAGCTCAAATCGCTCGTGTTTACCCGTAAAATTTAAATTTTCTTTATGAATGAAACATCAGTACATATCCCTTGCGCCGTTTGGCCTTTGATACTATCAATTGCAAGAGGAAACTGTTTGAATATTTTTTTGTGTTCATATCTAGCGCCTAAAATCTCACGATGCTTGACAAAATGTACGGTCCCACGATTCAAAAGATATAGTTGTGCCCTGTGACTCACAAAAAAATGCATTATATGCATTATTCATGCAGATTGTGTTCAGTTCCACGATTTTTTAAATGAATTCAAGGGCTACCCTGTTCATTTTACGATTTTCTAAAACAAATCACATATTCGTGATTTGTGATAAACCCAGTGCTCGAAATTGGTCGGAGCGAATCGATTGGTATAAATTTGAATTAGGTTGGTCTGCTACACAAAAAGTTTTTAATCTTAATGCATTATCTTTTTTATTGACATAAACTATCGTTTTGTTTGCTTCATACTTTGATATAGTACAGACGTAGGCGAATCCGGCTCTTCGTTGGGTTAATTGCGGCTCCCGATATCTCTTTTATGGTTTATATAGCAATTAGGATTTGTGTAGAGTTGTAAAATAATTTGAATTTGTGTATTTAATACTACGCGAGAACGTGTGGTTCTTTGCGATGATATATGATAATCCAAAATGTGGCTCCCGATGACCTCACGTATGTTCACCCCTGATATTATAATATTTTAAGTCAAATTCGCATAAGAAAAAAAATCAGCTATCAATGATAGAATTTTAAGATGCAGAATTTAAAAAAAAATAGTAATAATTTTACCGTCACAAAAGAAAATGTTAAAATGTATATTGTCTATGATTATTTGTTTAAATCCACGCCCGCTTGCAATGTATGTCATATAGGATCCTAATGGAGTTATCTCAACAAAAGTTTCTCCACAAGAAGCGCTCGTTATTCAGTTGGGATATAAATGATAGGACCAGGAAATGACTAGTGGTTAGCTAATCACTTTTGCTAGACCCTGTTATTTTAGGATTTAAGGGTGAGAGAGATGTTCTAGACATTATAAACATCCATGCCTTCGAACGGAAATCGATAAATCGATTGAAAAATTATGTTCGTGCCGGGGTTCGAACTAATAAAATCCAGCGCCGGAGCCAACCACGTTGACGACTGTGCCGCGAACCTGAATTAGGCAAATTTAGCGAAATATAAATACGTTATTTTGAATACAGTTATGGAATTATTATTACGGAATGTTGTAATTTTTCAGATCTTTTGAAAAACATTTTATACTAAAAAAATTACACGCGTTACCAGGGCAAAATTCAAAATGAGTGGCGGGCCAAATATTCGTGAGAAAAGGATTACAGCAAAAAAAATGTAGTTTTTATAAAATTGGTACCAACAATGTATTCACATAGCAGGCCGCACAAAAATACACGTTCGTCCAAACCTGTTAAACATTTTGGTTTATGGATGGAATGATAATTAATAGTTTTTATAAAATAACTATATATTTATGTAGACATTAGCGACACTACCGCCGGTCATCGTTCATCATCTTCTAGGCCAGCTAAGCAACTCTCATAAAAGCCTCCGTGATAAAGCGTAACTCCGTATTGGTGGACATTAATTTCTGGTTGCATCTTTCTGCAGTAAACACGTATAGTGTGTAAGTTGTTTCTGGTTGATGTTCTGGTTTGGGTGTCGTCGACCCCTCGAAGCTTGCCACGCTTATTTTTACTTGCTCAGGAAGCTGGCGAGTGACACTATTTATTTAGTCAGTCGGTGGACAATTTAATAACCTACTTCCAAATCAAACGCATTTTGTATGGAAAGGAAAGGGTAAATTCTGTATACGAAAGAAAAAGGGTGTTGAGTGTTAAAAAAATCAAATCCTGTCATACATGTCCAAAGTTCTTCAATGTACGCTCAACTTTTTCTTACACGATTTCGAAATAACACGCTCCACTAAAAAGAACAAATACTATATTATTTGTTCAAACACGACTCCCAGCCAAAATAAGAATATACAAGTTATAAAAATATTGTTAATATTAACATTATACTGCCAAATGATAAGCCCAGAACGGACAATTTAAAAGACTGATTTTATAATGCCTTTCCACCAAGTGTTGACAGTGAACACCCTAAAAGTGACTGATTTTCAATTGCTTTATGCATTTCTATTATGTCTTGAATTGTCTCCCACCCGTCCTATTCTAAAAAAACGCGTAGCAAAAGCGATTAGCTAACCGCAAGTCCTGCCCTAGTGATATCCTTATATCTGTTTGATTAATAGAGGTTGGGGAACCGAGTAACAAACAGTTCTATTAGAAGAAGCTTCTGTGGATATACCTCCATTAGGAGACCATATTTTCCACATTGTGAGTTGGCATGAATAAAAAGAGAGGCAGTTAAGAGTAAAAAGAAATACCCATTACATAAGATTAAAATTTAGGGAGGAAAGAATAAAAGTCTTTGAAAAGTCGGGTTATTGGCTGATTGATAGTTACTCGACAGTCAATTGAAGTATTGTGTTTTTGTTCCTCGAATTGTTTGGAATTATAATGCACATTATGTTCACACAAGTCTGTATCGAATCGGATTGAATCGTATGGAAGTGAGGTTGAAAAGTGGTGGATTTAAATTTTAAATTTCCGCGAGTCAGTCAGTCGGTTTTGTATTCATTGGGTGACCGATGGGACGCTCGCGCCGCAACTACACGCTAAGCAATATTGTAATCCCGATCACGAAGCAAGTTATCTTCCCTTTGTTACAAGTTACAATATACTGAATATATCTATAAGAAGATTCTAGGATAACTCTTCAACACTTATAAACCATATATTTTTAAACCATATCTGCTCTTAACTTGAAGCATATGGACTCCTAAAGGAGTTTAATCGCAATAAAATAATTACTACGAGAACTGTTTCTTACTCAGTTGCTCAAACTCTTCTTTTTTCATAGAAGATAGAATGATGGGGATAGAACAGGACTAGAAGTTAGCTAATCGCTCTTGCTACGCCTCGTTTTTAGAACAAGATAGATGGGAGAGGAGGATTCAAGATATCATATGAATCCATGTCGTCGACCAAAAATCCGTAAATCGACGTAAAAATCAATACATAAAAACTGTCGTTGCGGAGATTTGAACTCGTGACCTCCGTGTTCTAAGCCAAACCGTTGACCACTCGACTATGCGACCAGGCAAGCCACTAAACTACCAACAATACTATCGGTGGCATCGGCGGTAGCGTTGTGGAAATCGACTTTGACACGTGCTTCGCCTCTTTGAGATGCATCTTCAGACTATATTGTAAGATTTTTAAAAAATGATACGCTTACGGCATTTCTTTTAACCCAGCTTAAAAAAACTATCGTTTAAATGTATTCCATGTTATGCAATTTTCTTTAAGAGGCTTTTATATTAAACCGATTTCAGTGAAGAATAGCTATGATAGACTGATACAAATAAATAAAACGCGCCAAAATATGTAAGTGACCCAAGACTGAAACCTTTCTCAAACAGTCAAAACACGTGTCACAATTGGAACATAATCAATGTAATAACGAAGTTACCAAATCTAAAAATATATTAAAAATGAAATTCCACGAAGTAATTAATCACCGAACTCCTCGAAAATATCTTTGACTGTAATAAATTCATATGTCACATCCAAATAATTGTATAGTTACATAGAATGGTTTCACTTAACCGTTTTAAGTAGTAAGTTCCACAGTAATTAAAAAGAAAAATGAATTCAGCATTACACCATCGTCAATATTTTCAACTATGAATCGGAAAAGATATTTTTTTTTATCTAGTTATTTTTCTCAAGAATTTTTAATTATTTTATTATAGCGGTGCCAGATCGAAACAGCGAATCGCAGCTTAGCCCGTGGTGTCCGCTGAGATGATGAGAAGTGTGGTGAGGTAAGGTGATAGGTAGAAGAAGCGAGGCGGGCTGTTTAATTTGTCGGGGCATGCATATTCAGCGATCGCCTACATTTCGTTTGAATAGAAATCGCCAAATTACCTACGATATATTACAATAACTATCTAACCAAATAGACACCCAATAACAACACCAGTAGACGACGGCGGTTCATACACCAAAGACACGGTGACCACACATTGTACGTATTAATACAATATATAATATACATCTTCAGGGGAATTTCAAGTAGTAAATATCTAAACTATAAACAGCTCATATCAGTTTGAACCTTTGCAAAGGCAACACCTTAATCTTGGTTCCCGATGTTGACAGCATAAATTATTTTGTTATTATAAATTGTTTTTTATCCATGCCTCCTTCTAATGTCGGGCATATGGCTTTCTAATGGAGGTAGATACCTACATTAGAAACAGAAGTTTTTTCTACGAAAACTATTTTTTACTTAGTTGCTAAACCTCTCTTTTTCAAAGGGGGTAGAGGGGTTAGCGGCTATCTTTTGGATTGGAAGGGTGTGCGAGAATTTTCATCACAACATCACAAACACCCATACCTTTAAACAGAAGACTCGAGCCCGTAAGATCCATTTAATAAATTTGTAATATAAAACAGAAAATACATCTGTCTGTGTGTTCTTTTGTCACAAGAACTCTTCGCTAACGGTTGGGCAGTGGCATCGTGACGTTTGTATACGTCATTTCTTATTCAGCTGTGCTACTTTTTACTTCAAAGATTAGCTACCACCAAAATCACGCCATAATATCGATTTGAAAATCAATTTATGAAACTGTTCTTACTGGGATTCTAACTCGCAAGTACAACAATTGAAAACGATGACATTGAACACTTGACCACGGACCTGGCTGAATTATACTAGTAGTTTATTTACAATAAATTAAATTTAACCAAAGCATAGATAATTTTGCATTATTTTATCGATTAAATGGAATACATATTATCACTTTACTTCTAATATAGGTCTGGTCTGCATCAGAATTTCTGATCATTCCTTGTACTTACGTAAAAATTCCAAGTCATATCTGCTCCTATCAAGACCAAAACCTAATATAATTCAGTACTCTTAACGCATTCGGATTTACAAATGTAAATATATACCGTATTTTCAATTTTAAAAAAATACGTTACTTATCACATCGTGGTATATGTAGCCAAACTCTGAAAGATTCGCTTAGCTATCATAATAAGTCTAGTCCCGGCAAAATCAATGCCAACTGTTGATTTCTACAATAAAGCATGGATGTTTGTGATATATTTTCACCTCAGATTGATATTGTGAAATCTTTGTTGAGCTTACTCTAGTTATATTATAGCAAAATTATATGCTGCAATGCCAAATATAATTTTGATTATTAAAGCTTTGGTTAAAGAAGTGCGCGAGATTTGAGTCGTTAAAGACAATAAGAGTAACTAATCGCTCTGTGACTTACTTAGGGCGATCATAGGAAAATAGTATTTATTTAATAATATATTATGTAAAGCGTATTCCTAAATATGTATATAATACATTCTCAATGTGGAATGGTACCGTTACTCAGTATTACTATCAATTCCACCCCACACGTGCACTGCTTAAAAATAATTATTATGTAAAATAATAAGCTGGCTAAAGGCGGCTGACATCCATTATTTCCATATGCTGAATTTTGAATAAATAAAAAATTAGCGATCGACGCTCCAGTTTTCGTTTCAATCGAAATCAACAAGCGACTGCAATAAAAATCATAAATAAACCAACCAGAAAGTGAAATATAATAACTATATATTTATATTATAACTAATAAATATAAAATATTTCCTGAAGAAAGTTATTTTTCACTTTTATGTGAAACACACTTGTCCATTTTTATTAGATAGGATATTGAATGTCCCCTGAGCTTAGTAAATTACATCATTGTGCTTATAGGAACAACCTTTTTAGATTCTACTCGTGGGTGATTGGCCTTTAAGGGTGGGTCTGATCATCGTTTTATGCAATTGGCATAATTCTATAGCAAATTGCACGATTGTTATACAGAATAAATTGGGTAAGATATCTGTAATAGGAAATCTTAAATATTGATAGTAAATATTAATTGTGTCTCTTTAAAACACCAAATTACTTTTTAATTTTCATATAAAAACACTTCATAGAAAGTGAATTGAGGTAATATACGTGCTGAAGGAAGTTGTAACGTGATAAAAATGTCAATTTTTTATTTATTTTTATACGCGAGGTCATTTCCGGGCATTGTTAAGTTTTCAATCCCGATCCAGCAATTCCTGATTTTACGAAAGGTTATTATTTTATGTCACTTAATATTATGAAAACTTTCTCTTATTTAATAAACTTGTAGTTTTTTTACTCTCGTATCACCCTAGGGTTATTTTGGTGATCCCATAATTGAATTTTTGAATTCTTACCAAGACTTGGCCGTTAACAACTCAAAAATGATTCGTTTTATTTTATATTGCTTAAATTTGTCCAGCGAATAGCCATTCTCAAAATGAAGCGAGCAACTCTCGATCCTTGATGATTTAGATGAGGACATGCGTTATATACTTTTAATTGTTCTCTTTTTTGGATGAATATACAAAGTTTTTTGAGAATGTCTGTTGGCGAGGGGAAGAATGAGTGGAAAAATAAAGTCGAACGGTGAGATGTCACAATCCTGCGGCGAGTTCAACGGAATACCTTGAAAGACATGTGTCGTAAACATTTTCACTTTTGTTAAGATCCCTAAATTTTCTCCCAGATTTTAAATCTGCGGTGCTATTCAATTTAGTGACTCGCAAGTATTTCTACACACTTTTTTTGAAACATGTAGACAAATTAAAATATAAGCCAGTTCAAATATTGATGTCTATGTATCTAATAATCTAGCTATTTATGTTGACGTTCCTTTTACCTAGTGGTTAAAGTCCCAAAATACAAACGTTCATAATATATTCATTTTTAGATCGATAGATTTAAACACGCTTTAAAGTCTCAAAAAGATTGCCGACTCTTATAACATTCATTTATTTCGATATAAGTAATAAGAACTAGGTATATTTCGTTGGCAATTATTACAGGCAGAAACTTATACACAACTTAACGCGTTTTGACTGTACAGACTTCTTATTTCCACAGCTACCGAAAGACGATTAGATGACTTAACGTTTTCGAGTTGAAAATTTTGATCAATCGTTGTTTATTTATTTGTCTTATTGTCTACCGCCTCGCTACATTTCAGTTCGATTCTTGATATTTGAAATCAATTCGATTATATAAAAACAAGGTTTTTTGACTCAACGTTTTCTGGCATAATACCGACGATTTGTTTTCATCGGTTGATTATGCTCGAGATAAGTGGAAAATTCCTGATTTTTATTGAAATATGTGTAATAAGCATAAAAATGTCCGGTTTTATTTTAAACATGAATGAATTGGTGTTGAAAAGCACGGTTGTAAGTGATGTTTAGATCGAGCGTTATATCTGTCTCGTAACCATTTTGAGCTGTTAGCCAAACTAGGTTAATAATCTTGGTTTTGGAAAACTGTGAAAAAGAAAAATGTACGCACATAAATTTTACAGGAAACACAAAAAACCTTTTTTGATTTTTGGTAAAATATGAAATATAGACAACCTTGAAGTGCTCGGAGACTTGTAAAACTGGGGTTTAATGAACATTATCTAATATTAATTTAATGTTCAAAAACCCTTTTTTCAAACATGAAAGCTAAATTGAAATATTAATTTGGCATTTGCAACATACATCACTTTGATAAAACGTGTATCAAGTTGTATGTATTGCGATTATCGAAATGAAGATGTTTTGAAACAACTGCGGGTTACGTCTTTTGCCTTTCCAATTCTCAATTTGTGGGTCGCGGTCCATAGCTTAAGAACCAGTGCTATAAAAGGAGCGCAGGAAGAGCAATAAGCAACGTGCTCTTTTCTAGCCCCACCTTTCTACCCTTTACCTCTACGAAAAGAATATCTGAGAGACTGTCATGTCTATAAACTCCACATTGGGAACGGATATTGTTGGAAGAAATAAAGGTTATTTCGACAGCATCAGCGATAGTCTAGTCAAATCCCTGCGTCACTAAGTTTATGTCGTATTGGTGTGGGGAGAACGGAATCGTTTTGATGTCAACTTCGTCTGGTATTTTTATAATCTCACCTTTTTCAACGCTAATTATTAAAAGTGCTTAATAAAAGCGCAAGTAATCAACTATCTTTATGTAGGTATATGGGCCAGCAGTCCGTGACTGCTGCATGAAAGCTTAAAGCCTGCCCCCAACTTGTGAGGTTTCCCCACTAACTATGAGATCCGGTGTAAGAACACGCACTTCAGGACCGTCCCGGGCTATAGAAAGCCCGCGATGTTATTTAATTCACGAAAATGTATATTGAAAACTATTGGGCAATCGTATATTTCCTCATTAGTATTTATAATATATACATTTTTATAATATTATTTATGTAAATACGGTTTCATATAAAACTGCTGGGTGTCAAGTTTTCAAGAATAACTGTTTAAAATTGCCTTTAAATCAATCTTTTAATTCTAACCAGCATCCCGACAGCTTATAGTGTACACAGCGCTGTCTATAAAAACCTCTGGAAATAGCCATGTAAATTGTTGTAGGTTAAACAGTAGAACAATTTGTTTTTCAACAACAAGTTTTGACATATGATTTCTAAACCATCCAATTTATTACTGGTAACTAGGGCTTGTCGGTTATCAAAAACCATTTTTTTTTATAAATTTCTAAGACCGGTTTTTCAACATCGTAACCGGTTGTGTCAAATTTTCCATAAACGAGACTGTAAACATAAGGACAGAAAATTTGGATCTTTTATTAGATGGCTTAATGGCCATAAGCCCCACATCATTACCCAGCGAAAGGGTATTTTCGATATCAGGAAATTTTGTGTTTTGTTTTATTAAATCATATTTTCTGAAGAGCAACACCAAATAATTTCTTGTTGTGCATTAATGTACATATATAAATAAACAACATCAAAATATTGAACTTTTTCTTGATATTTTAAATGAATTATCCATTTTTTGCAAATAATATTGGCATTCGACAACCAGTTTTTTCAAAAGTCGGTTTTTGTATAAGCCCTACTGGTAGTTAACTATCCATCCCTTCTGTCTTGGCTGTTCACTATTTTTTAAAACCATGAGTGCGAATGTGGAGTATATGG
This sequence comes from Himalopsyche anomala, assembly GCA_031772345.1. Lineage (NCBI taxonomy): Eukaryota > Metazoa > Arthropoda > Insecta > Trichoptera > Rhyacophilidae > Himalopsyche > Himalopsyche anomala. The sequence goes on from CM062826.1 coordinate 29,313,943, forward strand.
ATTTATAATGTAACAACACTATCACGGGTTGTATCTGTTGACCTTATCGAAAATTCATGGAGAGTGAAATGATCTCGGCTAGTAGAAGTTCTTCTATTATCTATAGTAAATACTGAAATTCTTTTTGTGTACTTTAAGTGCAGGCGACTTGGTCTTAAGGATTCTCCCCCAGTCAAGGCAAATATGTGAAACACGTTTCACGTTGTTACTCGTTACATTTAAATGTAAGATTTTAGTAAGTATATATAAATATATTTATATATATATCTTTTAAGGGATGTAAATAGATGATTTAATACTTTGTGGAAGTTCATTTTCATAAAATAAAAAATAACTTAGATTATTCTACATATTGTGCTACAAACTGTGACACGTGTTTCGCCTCATATATCAGAATAGTAAAATTATAATCATTCGTACTTAAGCAAGCATTTGTGAAAGTATTTCGTCTGAGGATGCCTCTGAAAGAGGCGAAATACGTGTCACAGCACAATACGTGGAATAATCTAAGTTAATTTATATTTTATTAGATGATTTAAATTTTATACATTGGTTATTTGCACGGTTTCAAAATGACACCGTGCTACATTATTTCTATGTACTTACTACTAGTCAGTACTAGGTATGCCAGAGAGGTTTATTTATGTTAAACCGAAATTTTGTTAAGAAATATTACACAAATATATTACTGTAATATAAGACTATTAATAGACTGTTCGTATATTGTCTTATAGTGATAGTGAATAATTTTTTTAAAAAATAAAATCAAGATACAATAAACGATAATGAGTTTTATTTTTTCATATCCTGAATTGATTTTTATACAAGGAAACCTATCCAACATTATAATTTATTTTAGTATACCTCTTACGCGGTATTCCGAGAAACGTATTCACCGTGGAAAAACAGAGACCAGTTTATATATATTAATGAATGATTCAATTTGCAAGTGTCCCTGTCAGTGTAAAATAACTCTCGGCACATCCAAAATACACAAATAAGCATTATTTTTTTGAATTTCTTTGCGTATCCGCTATCTCAGGAACTCACCCGAGCGACACTATCTGATGCCGCATTATATTTATTGTAAAGGAAAATTGTCACCGATTCGGACCCGTCGGTAGGTGTATTGCATGAGTTGGATTACATTGTCGAGCTGAAGCATTTAACAATATTCAGAATTAATATTTTTTACGATGTCGTGTAGTTTACGAAAACGGATTTCATTACGAAAAAAACTTTTACAATCGATAGTCTTCAGTAGTTTCCTTTGTCATTTTAAAACGAGAGCCTCAATGCACATGTTATTTGAACAACAGTTATATTACTTCCTATGGTAAATCATTTGATTAAACTGACACTGTTTTTTTTTAAAGTTAACTCAACTTCCGATATGCAGATGCTACACTAATGTTGCAAAGTGCAACTTACGAAAAATATAAATTATGAGCAATATTTTATAATTATACCGATATATGAATTTAAACGAGCAAAACTGATATAGAATAATATCCACTTAATATCGTTAGTTTTAATTGACGTTGTTGTGTTTAATCCTTAATTAATATACATATTGTCAGTGTTTGCTTATGACTATTGAATTTATCGTAGTCTGCCTGTCATTATGATCTTAAAAAATATTGTATTATGATTTTTCCGGATTTCGCAAATTATTTATTATTACACATCATGTTAAATGATTTATTGTTTGATTTTGACAAATTTGGACATCTGTATAAGTATTTGTTTTTAAACAAGTGACTATATGAAAAAAGTTAAGTATTTATTTTTATTTCCACAAGTATCATCGAGAACTTTTTATGACGACACCACGCCATCTCGTTCGAACTAAGCTTAAACCGATTATACTACTTTAAAGATTAAAAAAATACAAATTTTCTTCCTCTTAAATATTACTCTAAGAACTACGTTATTATAACATAAAAAAGGCAAAGTATTAAGTTTCACTTGCGATTTGTTCACTATTTATTTAGGTGTTGGGCCATCGTCACAACAAGACTTTAGATTAAGTGAGATAATATATACATATACAGCTAGTCCTCGACATACGACCGAGATACGTTCCTGAACTTTGGTCGTATGTCGAATTGGTCGTAAGTCGAATTTCATACAAAATATGTCGTTGCTGAACATCAAATATGGTATACATATGTGATGATTTTACGAAAATTGGCTAAATATACAGTTTTTTCTCAGCCTTCTAAAGCAGTGCTCCGCAAGCTTTTATCTTCCAAGGCACACCACAAGTAAAAATGTGCATAATATACAGAAATTACATTAGTTTGTGTTTATATATGATACAAACTACAAAATAACCATATGGATATTTTATAACCATGCCCACTACCAATGTAGAGCACATATACTCCTAATGGAGATTATCTTAAAAGAAAAGTTTCTGATTATTCAGATTTATTTACAAAAAAAAGAATCAGTCAAAAGGCTGCACCAAAGTAGTGAAAAGTTCGTTAGTTTCCCACTTCAGTTGAATTTTTAGAATCGGCTATTAAAATGTTTCTAGCATTTAGTGGTTAAAGTTATACTAAAAAATAAACATTTTATCGATTTGGGTATATATACTATTATGTAAGTTTGCGCAAGAATGTTTCGCGCAACTTACGAAAATTCAGTTATGTATTTTAAAATGTCTTTAAAGATCACAAATGAATTATATCATTACAAATATGTCAAAACATGTATTCACATCTCAAATATTAATGGTTTTACATTTGATACAATTTTTAACAGCTAATAATGAACTGATGATAGCCCAGGTAGTAGAATTAACAAATTGTTGTATTCATTAAATATGTTTTATTTTAAATATGCGATTATTTTGTTATCAATTGTTAATTATTGATAACTTTCACTTTGATATGTCCACAACATTCACATACATGTTGTGATCATAGAATCTCATTATTAAATTCTGTTAACTTGACACTAGTGACTAAAATATTGCCTAGTTATCAAATTTGAATAATTTTTAATAAAATATTTTGACAGCAAAATATTAAAAATGGTACATAAAACGCAATAAAATGCCATTTTCTTGTTCAAAATAGTATATTTTTGCATTATGTACATGTATTCTAATACTGAATAAAATATTTTCCTCTAATTTGTGCATAAATAGAAATGTTATTTTCCGTTTCGTTTTTTTAAGCAGTTTTTATCGACTATCTCAGAATGCACCCACAGTCACATATATCACATTTGATGTGCATCGACGATTTATAAAAAAAAAAATCATTTTTATATTATTTTTTAATGTTAAATTTGTACATATGAGCAAATGTGTATTGCATTATCATTGTAACATCATTTTATTTTACGTAAGCGTCTGCTGTGGTGCCCCGTGATGCAATTTTTTTTTTTTAAAAATGCTATTTTTTTTCGGTCCTAAGTGCGAATTGTCGTAAGTCGAACCGTCGTAAGTCGGGAACTACCTGTATATGTACTCGTATTTAGTTTGTACCACTCTTTCAATTCATTATAATATATGGATAAACGTAGGGTAAATGTTCTCCTTTTTTTATTCGTATCCGCCACTAAATGTGAAGCAAATGGAATGTTAACGGAACAAGGCTAAACGAGACGTTTTCTACGAGAACTAATTGGTAGTATGTTCCTTAACATTTGTTTTTTCAAAGACAGTTAAGATAGGAGAGAATTAATCGCCAGGTAATCAATCACCTTGCCTAGCAGCTTTCCGTTTTCAGGATTGAATTGGTTGTACGTGATTAGCAATCATGTTTTCGAACACAAAACAACGACATTGACCACTCGTTAAAGGGCCCGGCTGGAAGCCGATTGTTTAAATTACTCGACGAAACACTCACTGTTGACATTATATTATGTAATATAATATCTATATATTAATACTCGATAATGTCCGAATGATTGCATGATTGTCCGCGATTTCCCCTCCCCCAGCCCCGTCCCCCACCCACCACAAAGCTCCGCTGACGCAATATTTTTATTCATACTAAAGACATATTTTCCCAATACACTGTTTATTATTTGACGAAACAAATCGCTGAAAAAATTTCATACAAAAAAACGCCGCGACCGTGGATCGAACACAGAACTCTGGATTACCAGTCGAGCTCTCTATCAACTGAGCTAACGTCATAAATATCAAGGCGATAAAAATACATTATATAAATCAAGCATTTGAAAATGGAACGATATTTGTGATTCACAAACTGACTTCGATTGTTTTTATTCAAGATTGTGACGTCTGTCAAATATGAATGTGGTATATTTTACATAATATAGTTTCGACAGTTAAATGCAAATATTCCATGTGTGTCATATGCTGACGGCTATTAAATATTTTACTTTTTAACAGAGGATATTTAGAATTTATCCCGATAATTTAAAAGTTTTGTATCTTTTGTTTTAAATAACGAGTAAACGAGTCTATGCTTTGGACAAGGTAAATTTATGCTCAAATAGTAATATAAATAAAGTAAGCGAGATAGTTTGATAGATTGGGGTCAACGAGATTAAAATACGGCAAAGTGAGCCAAGTTAGGATGATGGGAAAAAGTGAACTGAACCCACCCTTTTTATTGCATAATTTCAATCATTTTTTCTCTAAAATACATTGTTTATGCTTTCGATGGATTCGTCGGTATCTTTGTGGAAGTTCATTTGAATATCAAATAAAAAATAACTTAGATTATTCCACGTATTGTGCTACAAACTGTGACACGTGTTTCGCCTCTTTCAGAGGCATCCTCAGACAGACTTACTTTTACTTACTGAAAGTAAGTCTGTCTGAGGATGCCTCTGAAATAGGCGAAACACGTGTCACAGTTTGTAGCACAATACGTGGAATAATCTAAGTTATTTTGTATTACTTTTTTATGCTTATTTATTGAAATTCTGATTAATTTGATAAATATGCATTTGATTGTAACATGGAAAATTGATAATTTTGTTTTGATAAAATGTGCAATTAATTTATACCATTTTGCATGTGAAAAATGATTATTAGCAAACTTAAACATTATTTCAAAAATTAAGTAATTTACAATTTAAAACTGCAGGGCTGTCGATATATGCGCCGAGGTCGATTTATGCTACTATGAAAAGTGATTGTTAGCAAACGTGAACATTATTCCAAAGATTTAATATTTTACGAAATTTCTGTCACTACGAAAAATAGTTGTTTGCAAACTTAAACATTATTCCAAAAATTAGGTAATTTACGCGGTATATTTCTGCTAATAGGAAAAATAATTGTTAGCAAACTCAACATTATTCCAAAAATTAAATAATTTACAATTTAAATACTACAAGGCATGCTGTCGATATATGCCCCGAGATATATTTATTTTATTTTTAGAATTTCTGGCTTATTCAATAAATAGGTTTGTAATTTTCTGACTTCTTAAAAATGAAAAAAAAATCCCCCCGTTGAGGTCAACGGGCTTACAGCTAGTATATATTATTATAATCCCATATTGATTTGAGTGGGACTTAATCTCTGTCGGGTTTACATTAGTGGGTTACAAGAACTTTGAAATAAAATGTATTGGCTTTTCCGATAATTTGATGAGCCTATATAAATAAAGACGGTTATGTACGACATGTATGATATGTTTTTAGTCAAAATCCCTGAGGTGTAGTCGAGAGCCCAACCCAACTGGGCTGGCGGCCATTCCGCGTCCACTGTCCGCTCTTTTCTACTCGCCAACCCTACAATACAACAGGGTAGAATGAGGGTACATGATTACTCAGTGATTCTCGAACTATTGTCACTACTATTTTGTGTGATCAAGCATTTAACTTTAAACACCGTATTTGTTCGACTATAAGACGCCATCGATTATAAAACATCACGAAAACTTTGCTCTGAGTAAAGAAGTCCTTTAATGACATTGTAAAGCGTTTATTTATCATCAGTATAAAAAATTATTGGATTCAGGATTTTTGGTATCATTGTTTTCTCAGATATTTTTTTTCATTTTTGACAGCGATTGAAAGACTGTATCTATTATAAATCCCACTTTAAACGTCTCCCATTTCATATTGGAGCAAAAATACTAGATCACAAAACGAAAATAAATATTTATAAAAAATAATAAAGAATATGATTTTGTATTTTTTTAAAATTTGGAATTATAGCTAATGAAAATCCGCCAAATATTTTTCAGTTGGAAGATCATACGAGATATACTCGATGAGAATTTCATTTGAAAGTTACTCGAGATCAACTCGAGGACAATTGACATTACAGACACCCACGTCTTACATATTTTATTTAAATTTAAAAAATCTCAATACGATATTGACTTTATTGGAAGTCGAACCCAGACCCGCCTGATTGTTAGGGAAAAATTTAATCAACTAGAAACAACTGAAATGATCATAGTTAATTTCGTTCATTTTTATCGTGATAAACGGTAGCGATTTTAAGAAAATGGTAAGGAATTGGTGAAAAAACGACTGTGCTTCATTTTTATAAACATCCAATAAAGATTGAGTAAACACTTAACAATATATTGTAGACATTTACATTTGACGATATTTTATATGCCCGAGCTCCCACAACCCCTTTTGTGATGACAACTGACAGACATTTAAAAGTTTTAGTTAAATGAATGATTTTTTTTGTTACATGTAACAAGTATAATCGATTGATTGTTTTTATTGTTTATAGCCGTAAATGGCAACAAGCTCGTCGTCCGAGGTTGAAGAAATAATCCTTTTCAATCTCGACGATAATTAAAAAAAGTAATTTTTGTTTGTCTGACGCGCGTGCAGACGGTAGCGTATGTTTTTATCTTAAATTAACTATAACTTCATTAATGCAAGCCGGGAATTATTTGTGTTAATGTAAATTCTATCTGTGAATATTCTTTTTTTAATTGTAACGTTATATAAAATGATTGCTTATTCCCAATAAACATAATTTCGTAACATTGAGCGATGTTTTTCATTCATACCTCCTTATTATTACTCGACTTATTTATTCTAACTGCTGTTGGTCTTGATGACTTCCATAAGTTTGAATTTGTTCTGTGGGTATGACATCGTGTACAAAAATTAAGTATTTCTCACAATAAATGAAACTCGCTTGAAAATAAATTACGAGTAGTGTTAATATATTTTATACCATTAATTGATTATTCATTTATAGCTTTAACAATAATAATTCCAAGCGATGGTTTGATTACGAATAGTTGAGAAAATATGTACAGAGGTATTTTAACTTACACTGTCTTCCTTGTAGGCAATATTTGTTACCAAACGGGAGAAATGATTTTGACAACCTTCTATATATTTTTCAGTTCTCAGTGAGAATGGGGTACAAAGTTAAGCAAAATTTACACATTACATAACCTTATTAACTTCAAATTAATTTCGAAATAATCATATGTCGACCGGTAACAATGCGTAGGACCGCTAATAACTCTTTGAGAGTATATGGCCATTCGAGAAATATTTTCCGCGGCGCTGCGTGGAAAACGCACATATATCAGATTCACGAACGCGACGAAGGCATTGCGGGTGAGTAGGGCTGAGGGAATGGCGCGGGCAAGGGAGGATCGTTTTTAAGGATCGGGGACCCCCAGGGGCATCTTTTCATTGCGGTTCACCGTGTTTTTGTTTTGTTGGCAAACCCTTAAAGAGAGCTGAGGTAGATTCTCTAACACAAAGCATTACTATATTAATAAACTGTGTGCAGGATCATCAGCAGCAGCTGTCAATACTACATATGCGGCTCGATGAAGAAGTCATATGATTGTTTTTCCGATGCTCTAAGAAACATGTTCAGTTGCGCAAATTGCAGCGTCATATATATTCCTTTTTGAATTGAAGTCATATTTTTCAATGCAAAACATCAAAATTAAATTCCATCCGTTTATTATACATATTTAATATGAGAATTTAAAATTTCAAGTATTATCCTACCTTAATTCTATCAGAAAAACATTTTCCCAAACAGCGTATGCCTAAGTTTGGTAGCTAGCCCGTTCAATAGCATAGAACGCGTTTTCTATATATGTATGTACACTAGGCGCGGTGTCACCGATGTTGAAATTATTGTTGCTTTAAAAAATATCTGAGAATATTTATTTCATATCTCTGAACAGACACAGTACTATTCGTCACTTTGGTTTCTTATTGCAATACGAATGTACTCATAATTTATTTGATACCTAGTGTAAGTACGGTTTGAGCTTGACGTTTGCCGGATGAGAACAAAACATCAGTGTTTGCTATTCATCAATATTCTGCCAGGATTGACTTTTATAAAGTTTTTCAAGTTGGCAATTGCTTAATGTATAAATATGGGGACCAGTAGAAATTTTCGCACACGTGCTGAGTACAATAAATGTTTTACTTCCTCGCGTATTTTAAAGAAGTCGCCGCGTGTCATTCCCATCGCACACCTAGCCAGTTAGTTTTTACCGAGGGCGGAGATTTTGAACGGTGATAGTATCTAATTATTATAAAATGTAAAACGTACTTGCCGATGTGTCACAATTAATTCTACAGGGATACATTGCCTAAAATTAATCGTAGATTGTATTCATATTTTTTGTCACCATAAAAATCTCGAAAGGTGTCGAGCTGTTTTTTTTTATTGAATTCGCCAACCTAATAGAATATTGAAGCTTTTTTTCCATTTCATAGGATTTGTATGAGCTCATGTGTGTCAACTATTCCAGGAATGAATAAGATTTTCAACATTTTAAAATTCTAATATTTACATTTTTGAACATTTAAAATGAAGTTTGTAACAAAAGCGGCAGTTTACGAAGTCCTGACTGGCAAACACGGCAGTTATTCTACGGACTTCATAAAAAATGTAAATTTTATTACAATAGTATAATATTTTTTTTTCATGTTTTATCCACCAGAAAGAAAAAACATTGCTTAATAATTTTCAACATTTTATGGAAAAGTGTTCGCCGTCTTCGTTTCTCTTATCTTTTTTTTCTTGGCCATAACATAAAACATCAGATACTCTAAAAATGTATGTATGAACAAATTACCTAAGAAAGAATTAGTTTAAAATTGCGCACCAAAAATAAAAATGTATTTATAAAATTATATCTTATGAATAAATACTTATAACGAACTTATGGTTTTCCAATAACCATAATATTAATCAAAGTTATTTCATAAGAGGGTACAATCAGAAAGGGATATAGCCAATAGCAGACGTGTTTTTTTTACTGTAGGGTTACCGTAATAAAAATACATTTTCTTGCAATAGATTAAACATCTTTCCGTATTCGAAGTATACCATGCCATACCGAATACTTTCCACTCTTGTTCGTTTTTTTACACTTTTAAACGTTATATATTATATCGAAGCGACCCTGGTAATACGTGGTGTCTTGTCTTGCTTCAAGGGATTTTTTTAAAAAATAACCTGAAACTAAAATGTTGTCAATTTTAATCATTCGCAACAGAAATAGTGACAGAATCAAAAGCAATTAATAAATACTGACCAAATTAATAATGTGTGTTATTATTGAGCACTCGAACAATGAGTATAAAAGTATTTACACCGATGCGGCACTGGGAATGTATTATTTTAATAATCTGATGTTGTTTATTAATAAAATGAAACTCTTGATAATTTTTTAGTTGGTAAGGAAAATTCTAGATGAAATCTCAAGAAAACGTCAAATGACTGCCATAGAGGAGCTTAAAGGTTTCTAGAGGAAATTCAGACAAATCAGTAGCTTCGTTTCAGGGATGTAGAGTCGTGTAAAAAAAAAGACCACTTCAACTCCAAAGATTTTTTCACGTTCACTCGTATATATAATATATATGTATATGTATACTGTCAGATCATCTTCACTATGGACTATTGTGGTTTGAATACACATCATTATTTTTTTTAATGGGTTTGACTCGTAACATTTTTCCGACTCCGACACCAGAAAAAACCTCCGACTCCACGACTCCCGACTCCGACCCCACAGCTCTGCTTAGTTCCATAGTGCTACAACTATAAAATGGTAGTTTTGAGATATGTATGTCTAGCCAAAGCTATGACGCATCTAAACTGAGTTGTAAAAAAGTGATAATTATTATTTGTCAATCATTTATCACAATTCAGTTCAAATGTATTGCAACGTTGACAGAACCGTACAACGATATTTCAAGTTGTAATTATATGGAACTGAGAGGCTGTTATATATTTTTTAATTTCAATTATGCAAACATCTACCTCTCGAGATAACACTAGTATTTTTTCTAGTAATTGTGAGCTATAGAAAAGAAAAGACATATTAGAATATAATGGGTATTTTAACTTAAAACATTTTTTTTTTTTGATTTATCGTTCTATGAGGCTAATAATGCTTTAATATTACAATATAATAAAATATGATCAATGCGACAAAATAACTGTCTTTGGACGCAAAATAAATTTGTTACTTTCAATATAATGAATGCATTTTCACCAAGAATCGACAGTGAACAATCAACTTAAAAGTGATTCCTTTGAGCGATTGAAAAATACGAATGGGAAGATTTATTCAGATTTATCAAATAAGATATTATAAGGTGTGTTAGCTGAGTTCAATATATAAATATGATTTAAAAAAAAAAAAAACAAGAAGTATTGGACTATTCTTATCTGAATATATGAAGACATTTTATTTACTTTTACGCCGAATATTTTCTTTCCAAAAAAATGGTGACCTTAACTTTTCGGGAAGACATATTTTATGACTAGTTTTATTTTTATTATTGAATGTAATGGAGGGTCGGAGAAACTAAATAAATACACACCACCGCGGAGTATAATCATGGGGTGGAAAAAAAGGTGTGCCAGCTCTTTCGGTTATTCTATTCTTAAAAGTAAAAGGTTAGCTTAGTAATACGAGTGAACGAGTTTATGTTAATATTGAAAACTGGGGGATCTCGGTGGACTACTAAAACTGATAATTTTGTATTTTTTTTTATATATACCAGATATCTGCAAAAATAAATGCATCCTGTCGCCAGTATTCAAAGACATAGCGTCTGTGCTGTTTCACTCTCTCCGACCCATCTGATCTTTAATTTAAATGGTTTGTAACGAGTGTGACCGAAGTCATTTACTATCCACAATATTCTTTTCTTATCCTCTGAAAGAACAGAAGTTGCACGACTAAATAAAGACCAGTCATCCAACAATCGTTGATATGCTGCAAGGTATGAGCGGAAATTTCTTAATATTAAGTGTAGAAGCTACTTAATTACTATGTAATTCCATTATTAGAATTAAAATAAAATCAAATTTCGTTAAAAAAAATCAGCGTGGCCAATTGGACTTGTATACAGAGTGTATTAAATAAACTTTTTTCCATGTCGCTTCCGAAAATGGCTTCCTAATGAAGGTATCTCAACAGATGTTTTTTTTACGATAACTGATTGTTACACGATTGCACAACTTTTCATTTTTTTAAAGAGAGTGGGGATAGAACGACTCGGATAGGACAGGACTAGACGTCACCTAATCAGCTTCGCTGCGCCCTTTATTTTTTTAATTGGAAAGACATTCGAACAGAATACATTGAAGAATAGTGTTTTACTGGGATTCGACCCCGCAAGATCCGCCACGGAAGCCAACGACGTTGACACTGTGCTACGCACCCGACAATATTTTATAATATGTGGAAAATATTATGATACACGATTAGTTTTTCCTTTACAATAACTGCTTGCACAAATTTAATCTAATAAATCAACTATCTGGCACAGTCTCAAGACTTCACCATTGAATTGTTCACGGCCATAAATGTTAGAGGAAACCATTAAAGCCATATTTTACAACGACAACACTTTATTCATATTTGCATACATGAATTATTATTTGATTTACGGTATTGGTTTATATATTAATGATGTGTATAAATTTAATTAGACCTTTTTTTTTAATCCTCTGAACTTTTGTAATGATTCCAGCGTTGTTTTTCAACGTGCTGTTGTATTTTTTTCTGAATTTATGTTAATTAATAAATAATATTGAGATAACAAACAGGTCAAGAGTTTATCAAAACGGAGCCAATTTTTGGCACATATAACTGCCAGTTATGTCACACGTTTCTTTATGTAATGGCTATTATTGAGTTACATAACTATAGCTTAAAAATAAGTATTTCATACGTATACAACATATGTTTGTTTACCGAACTACTTTTTAACAGTACGCAATCATACCGTCATCATCTCGAATGGCGCTCTCGCTCCAGGTAGTGAATACACTCCCGCCTGTCCCCTGCCTAATCTCTTTAATTTTTCAGCCTCATGAAAACATTGTCATTTTTTACACTCTCCAACTAATCAAATAACCTTTCAACTGCCCTTCCGGTTGAATCGACGAACCTCAATAAATAATTTAAATTAAAACTCCTGCGGTGCTATTACATTGTAAATGTATCCACGCAGGAATAGCATCGCTGTGTTTAAAATTACTCGTATCACATTCTAAATCTTTTTCGAGTCCAAACGTATGTGATTATAATTATAAATAATTAACATGATTCACTGCAAAAACAACAGTCTGAATATTCATTTAAGAGGAGTATAAAATTATGTTACTTTCACTCTTGGATTATTGAGTTGAACAAGACACGCGTTCCCTAATTTTGATCATACATTATCTGTAGTGATTGGATCGTTCATTCACAACATACATATTTAACAGGACCGGGAATGATAATCATTTGATAATAACTACTGTTACAAATAACTGTTATTTATTTCACAGTACCGACTACGGATTCTAAAGTTTCGGCTTTTTTCATGTCCCGGGGCACGAGACATAAAATTGACACGTCCCGAGATATTCTCGAGTTTTGTAGTTATTTGTAAAAAAAAAAAATTAACGAATATTTGTATGCATGACAGTGTCGGTTATTCAAAGCTCATGCAAACTTATATTTGAAGTTAAATCTTGAAAAAGATGACAATATTTTACACTCCAATCGAGGAATTCGCTTTTGATCTTTCCGATGAAACCATTATGATCATTATTGAAAACAAGCGCCATTGTACGTGCAATGGTCATATTTTATGTTATTAAATAAATGGAAGATTTTTGAAAGCTTCTTAAGAGACTGGCAAAAAGTGTCAATTTCAGGGGAGTCTCGAATCGAGATTCTGTGTTGAGACTCTCGACACAGAATATTTGAGATTTTTTAAAAATCCATGTTCGCTCCCAATATGGCGCATATGGTCTCTTAATCTAGATATCTCAAACATTGATTCTATTTGATAATAATTCATTCGAAAATATAATATAATTATCTCTGCCAGCTCAATTATTATGTTGAACTGTCACAATTAATAAGTGAAATTTAAAAATTTGGTATCTTTTTTTATATAAATAAGTCGTGCTCTCATTGATAAACTAATAATCTTTTGTTTGTTTTGAGGACAAGGTCTGGGTCATTGTAAAGAATTATTATAAAACTAACGTAAATAAAATGTATTTTTTTCCAATACGTCCGCGCGAATTTTGCCAATTATTATTCGCTTATTTTTAAAAATAACAATGTAACAATATTTGATTGGTATTAATTTGACTTGTCTTTGATACTTACAGTTTTTACTTTTAGTTTTTTAATACTATATAAGGAACAATTTTTCATTTCCATAAGTTATTTCGTGTAATAATTAAATCATATTTAAACGTGTCACGACCGCATACCTGTAATGAATTTGAAATTATTTATAAAAATTGAAATCTAATCTTGACACATGCAGCTCTATTTTACTACCGACGCATCCCGCGTAGTTCTACGAGGCGTAGCGAATCGTAGACTTGTTTATTAATTTTTAATTTCGTACCCAATCTTAATATTTTAATAAATGAATTAGGTCTTAAAATAAGATAAGTTTTGAACATGTTTCTGTCGTAGGTAATAATTAAAAAATAAAGCCAAGCGTATTGTTTTTGTGTTTGATTTAAATGCTTTGTAAACGTTAAAAAAATAAAAATGCTGACAAACATACATTCCTTCAAATAGATACAAATATCTTTAAATCGATCGAAAAATATCCGTACTGCGATTCAAACCGAACGTAACCGTAGACAACGATGTTGACCGCTGTACCACGGATCCGACAAAATACTAAATCAATATTAGATTTATCTTGTAGAGCAAGGTTTCTTAACCCTGTGCTCGTGCTATTTTCATGCGCCCTCACGAAGCATGCCATAACAAAAAAAAAACTATTAATGTAAAATTGTTTACGATCCAGATAATCATCTTACACTCCCTTCATTGTGAAAGTAGAAAGTGAAATAAATACGTTGTCAAAAATTGCAGTAATTTGTAATTTTTAAAAATACTTTTGTACTCTTCATTGTATTTCCTCTGAGCCGATTGATAAACATCGTGCTCTCACATTGTGGTGCCAGCGGGCTATATTTCAATTTTTGTTTTATCCATAGCCGCTCCCCATTCGGAGCATATAGCCGCCACGCGGTCTGTCCAAAATTCTCTATCCCCCCTCGCCAGTCTTTTTGCTTCCTCGCAGGTCATTCCAGCGTCTCGTATATCCGCCGACGACATCAGATCCATCCAGTTGGTAGATCGATACAGGGTTCAGACTCTCTTGGAGCATCCGCAGCGCATGTCCATCCAAGGCGCAAGCCAGGTCCGACGTCGCTTTTATTCCCAATCTGGATATAATATGGTTTTTTAATCGATTAATGTATTCGGGGTAGAACTTCGTTAGAGTAGACCCTCTCACTTCTCTTTCCCTTGCCTCCACAAATAAATCTAGTTAATCCCTATTATATGTCTATTATGTGTGACCTTGTCGAGTGGCGGAATCCACCAGCTGGAGTAAAAAAACAGTCGAGACTTTCTGAATACATAAATTCCACATGATTGAGGCAATCGCTTCGATGAGCTTAAAGTTTGGATAGTTTTGAGAACATAGTTTTATATCATAAATCAGCGCTTGGTAAAAAGTATAAACAACCGTAATTATATTTTACATAAGTGATATAATTAGAAATTAATAATGATGAAAAGAATCCATAGGCGACCTTATATAACCTCAGCTCCGCCGATAGCATGAATAACAGCTCGATTGATTTGGTTAATGGCTCCAGCCTTCTCTGGTCTTCTCGCAGCCAGAGCTGTTTGTCTGATAAGGCAGGCCACGAAAGGCTATCTGACGGTTCAAAGTGTCACTCGCTGTGGAGTCGGTAATGCTTACCTAATCTTGTTCACCCTTCTTTGATTACTTCAGCAAGCTGCACAAATAAGATGTTAAATAGAGCGTAGCTTATAATGTTGTGTATAAATAAAACATTATTCAATAAATAAAAAAATTGACCCATTAGCAGCAGAGAGCGATCGCTATATGTATTGCCATGTTTATCATGTTCTACTTAAATTGATTCTTTCCTTTTCAGATTTCACAGAACACAGATTCCCTCATCTTAAAAACAGTAAAGTTTAAAAGTTAACTGACGTATATGCCATGTACGATCAATAAATGTCATTGCGTGTTGTATAATATTTCATAAAAAGCCTTCTATACGTAACTATAAAACAATTTCATATTCTTTCTTGCTGGACGATTGACGAATGAATATTAACGAAATTAGTTCATGATGTTTCGCACGAAAACGAACGAGATGAGAGCTAGACGACTCTGATGAACAAATCGTCTAGTCGAGTGTGAATTTTTCAGAGTTGTCAATATGGCCTCTATAAGAAAATGTGTAGAAGAAGCCAGAATGGTTCACGTTTTTTGCAAGAAAGAAAAAGCTTGGAATCGGGATTGCTCTGCAGCTATACATTCAGCCAACTTATTGAAGTTGGTTCATTTTTACCCCAGAATTAATTGTATGTATGTAAATCTTAAAAGTTTCAAAGACGAACTTAACTAAAAAAACAGTCAAATTGAACATGCTGTGCTGAGTGACAAATGTACAGTTCAGTGTGTACTCGTATAAAGACTTCATAAAAACGTCTGGAAATGCGTAATAGTGAATAATAAATTACTTTAGGCAAAAGGTAAATTACATGGCGATGAGTCGTACTCGTTGGGAAAATACTGTTATTATAATACTTTGTTACTTAGGCATTTGGTGCACACAAAGAAATTGCGACATTTATCGGGAATGCATATTTGCATTTTGAAACCCCCGTTGTATCTACATTTTCTGTAGTTTGCCTTAAGTTATATTTCCTTGATTTAAAACAACGCAATATGCTTTGAAATGCTTTGTTTAATTGATTAGCTTTTGAGCAGTAGCCTATACATTTGGGCCCCTCGTGCATACGTCACGCTGGTCTCCTTTTCGCCAGCCCCTCGTGAAGTGCATGACTCTGATTTGAAGTGGTTACATCACTGGTTTCCATAGTGTATGGTAGTGAGCCAAAGATGATTCCTATTTCAAATATGTAACATAATAGCAAGTTTGTGTAGAGCAAAATAATAGTCTTTGTATATCGACTGTGGAAAGGAAAAAGGACAAAACCCACAGTTTTTTCAAAACAGCTTTTATTCGATAATCGCAAAGTATACAACTTATAGATACGCGTTCTATCAAGACGATGTAAATAGAAAATGCCGAATTTGTATCTAAAATTAGCTTTTAAGTTTGAAAAAAGAGCCTGTGTATTAAGAAAGAATTTAGTCTCCCCTTTTCGCTGGGCACTCATGCATTGCATGAATCTGCTATGAGGTGGCTACGCCGCTGTCCCCGAAAAGTAAAGTGAGCCAAGTTGTAAAATGGTGAATCTTTTTTATTTGAATTTTGTCAATTACGTCTTTATTGACATGGTGTTTTGATGGATTGCATATTTTTATTGTAGGGAGATGGCACTATTGTAATGTGTATTTACTGACCTTACTTAACTTTTAAGCAATACTTTAAAACATGTAGAATATTCTAATTTATTTTTTCCTTAAATACCACTTGGTTCACTCTACCTTTCAGGGGCTCAATCTCATCAAAATAATCTCTCGTTACAGATTTGAATTTGTTACGATACTTGACTTTAAAATAAAAATAGCAATTGAAAATCCCATATAGGAAGAAGGAAGGAAATGCGGTTCCGTGATTCTCCCGTGCAAGATTCTTCTTAACATAATTTCTCCGTAAAGAATTTTCCGTAGAAGAAAACTCCGTGCATAGATTATTCCGTTCACAGAAATTTCCATACGTAGAAAGCTTCGAACATAGAATATTTGACATGAGACTATACATACTACATATATATGTATATACTACACACGGAAAATAGACATATAAATATTATTAAATCATGTGCTGTTTTGCGACCCGTAAAGTGATTGACACTTTTGACTTAGGAAATTAAAAAATAAAATAAAACAACAATTTTAATATTGCATTTTTTATGTGTTCAAAAAATTCTGTGTTCGGAATCTATATATTAATAGTCGATAATGTCCGTCCGTCCGTCCGTCCGTCTGTAAATTGTCCCCGATTTTCCCTCCCCCTCCTCCGCCCCAGCCCCGCTGTCACCATTTTTTTATTCATACTAAATACATACTTTTTTCGTTTGTATATGGTCGCGATTTCGCCTTTTCGATGACGTCAAGAAAGACGGTACTCCTCCCCCCCCCACCCCCATCCTGCCCCGCTGTCGCCATTAATTCATTTCTTCATTTTTCTCTGACGTCTATGTGTGAATTTTTGAAGTCAAACAAAATTATCGTACTAACCAAAAATATTCTCTCAAGCTGTGGGATTCGATAACATGCCCCAATTTTCATGCGCGACGTTCGGACAGCTTACACACTGCTCTACGAATCTAATTGAGAAAAGCGATATAAAAACTCTATATAATTTAAATAATACAAAGCAAAAAATAAAAACGCGTTTTTAGTGAACTAATAATGACATCTGTGGGTGAAACCTTGCACTAAACGAATTTAAATTATTCTGAAAATTCCAAGATTTCAAACTGCTTGGTTTGGCAAACGGCTTGTGAGAGGCTATATAGTGCTGCTCAATTATATATAATAATTTAATTAACTATTTATTTATATATATACGAAACATAGTTGTTAGCAAACTTAAACATTATTCCAAAAATTAAATAATTTACGAGGTATATTTCTGCTAATAGGAAAAATAATTGTTAGCAAACTTAAAAATTATACCAAAAATAAAATAATTTACGAAATTTCTGCTTCTAAGAAAAATGGTTGTTAGCAAACTTGAACATTATTCCAAATATTAAATAATTTACGACATTTCCGCTAATACGAAAAATAGTTGTTAGCAAACTTAAACATTGTTCCAAAAATTAAGTAATTTACAAGGACTATTTTTGCTACTATGAAAAATGGTTGTTAGCAAACTTAAACATTATTCCAAAAATTAAATAATTTACGAGGTCTATTTCTGCTAATAGGAAATTAATTGTTAGCAAACTTAAACATTATTCCAAAAATTAAGTAATTTACAAGGACTATTTTTGCTACTATGAAAAATAGTTGTTAGCAAACTTAAACATTATTCCAAAAATTAAATAATTTACGAGGTCTATTTCTGCTAATAGGAAAAATAATTGTTAGCAAACTTAAAAATTATACCAAAAATAAAATAATTTACGAAATTTCTGCTACTTCGAAAAATAGTTGTTAGCAAACATAAACATTATTCCAAAAATTAGGTAATTTGCGAGGTCTATTTCTGCTAATAGGAAAAATAATTGTTAGCAAACTTAACATTATTCCAAAAATTAAATAATTTACAATTTAAATACTACAGGGCAGGGCTGTCGATATATGCCCCGATATATTTATTTTATTTTTAGAATCTCTGGCTTATTCAATAAATAGGTTTGTAATTTTCTGACTACTTAAAAATGCAACAAAAATCCCCCCGTTGAGGTCAACGGGCTTACAGCTAGTTATCTATTATTTTTTGTATAAACATTGTCTCTAAATTGGAATCGTTCAAATATTTTACATTCACACAACTTTTGCCACTAACGTCCCGGGTTTCTCCTTTTGACATCTTCGGGCATTCAATTGCATGGATGAACTTGAACTGACTCCTAATATATAACCATAATTAACACATCCAATCCCCATTTTGTGCTCAATTCTTTGCGTAAAACGATTAATAAAACATAATATAATGTAGATGAGAGGTGGGGGTGGTGGTTTAAACCAAGGGTCGGCAACTTTTTGTTGTAAAAGTGCCAAATATTTTAAGTGGGGATTAGTGCGGGCCACATATTTTATATGTGGCCCGGTTTTATATGTATTTAGGTTTATATTATTAGGTTTTATATGTATAAATATTTTAATCTAGAGAACCTTGCGGACCGCATCACGACTCCTCGCGGGCCGCGGGTTGCCGATCCCTGGTTTAAACTATGAAAATATTAAAAGTGGCAAATATGTTTGTATTGCTTATTTTTATTTGGATGTCAAGAAAATTTAAGGTTTTTTGTAGCTCAATCTCTAGTGTGAATTTAATATTTTTATGTAAAGAAAATAATTAAAAGTACTAAAAATAAAGAATTATTATTACATAATATCTCAAATAGGACAGGTTGTTCGCCACTGCTAAATTTATTTCCAATGGCTTAACCCTTCTTGATTGATGCAACTCATTAGTTAATCATTTTGTAACATAAATGTCATTTGTAATATCATTATTATTTATTTATTGATTTGGCATTTACTTGGTAGAACTCCATTTTAATAGGGTAAAAATATCAAGGTGTTTCAGTTCTACAATTATTTATATGTTATATGACATATAAATAATTGTAGAACTGAAATACCTTGATATTTTTACCCTATCAATATTATTTGTTTGTTTTTCTATCATCCCCTTCTTGCCTCCCTTTTTACAATATATCAGAATAGTAAAATTAAAATCATTCGTACTTAAACAAGCATTTGTGAACGTAAGATTTTCTGATGAAGATGCCTCTAAAAGAGGCGAAACTCGTGTCACAGTTTGTAGCACAATACGTGGAATAATCTAAGTTATTGTATACGTCTTTACTTGGTGTTTTTGTGGATTGGGTATTTTTTTTGTAGAGAGAAAACACTATTGCAGTGTGTATTTACTAAGCTCACTTAATTTGTAGGATTCTTTAATCTTATAAGTTATGTTAGACATGTAGAATATTATAACGCATCTAACTCATTTTTTACTAAAACGTCAGTTTGCTGATTTAATTTCGCAGGGCTTATTAAACTTTTGATAAAACAGTAACTTTCGGTGTAAAAACAGTCGGAAAACAATAAAAACTATTATATCTCGTGCAATCAACGTGTTATAGCTTTTTTAAATGACAGGGACGATAGGGCTGACAGAAAACCGTACATGTTGCATCATTAATTCAAGTGACGCAAAATTAAAACTCATTGCGTAATAGTATTTGTTCGATTGATTGATGTCTCAACACTTGACATCTTGTCTATTTACATATAAAATTCCCTACGGTACTGTAAACCTGCTTACAATGTAGGAAATAATAATTATTATCATGTATATATATTATGTTTGAATAGCAGCACATAATTTCTTATGAAATACAACAAACCAAATGATAAAATGATTTTTCCACCCGTATTACTGATTGCTTCAGTTAATATTTGTTAAGGTTAGAGGTCACTTCAACATTAGTATTTAGTATACGATATCTTATCTTTTCGTAAGCTGCAATACATTTTACGAATGGTGAGTGATGCTAGCGAAGAAATATACATTTTAAGTTGGTAATATCGATGATCAAATAAGATTCTTTGTGTAGAACCGTCTTCGTTCATGTTGACTACCTGTTCAAGTGACATGTAACAATCGAAATGATAGAAAAGCGTTGTAATGAATGTATCACTCTCGAAGGAGACTATGTTGATGAATTAAGTCGAACTTTGCACAAAAGTTGTTATTTTATTAGTCATCTTACGAACTTATTGAGTGATGTTATATACAACACATGAAACCCCGGTAGTTTCCGTCACTCGGCGGTCGTATAAACGAGGCACCCAGTATCAAACGCGACAAAGTTAGTTTGCCTTTATATTTCAATACAACCAAAAGTTTGTTTGACTTTTTTCGACGCAATTTTGAATGCGAACTTACTGTCATAACTACGAAAAACAAAGATACTTAAGGTTAAGCGTTTATATTCCATACAAAATACTGAATGACATTGAGTCAGCTGATTCAAATCCCGCGATGTGATTGGTTTTCAATGAGTTGGCCGGTAAAATTAAAAAATGTCCCTTACTTGGCCGCTTTTGATAGTGGAATTATTATTTAAAATTTACGATTTTGAAACAGACACATCAAAATTCAAGTTTTAAAGTTCCCTATCGGAATTAATAAAAAAGTGTACATCGGCAAAAGAATGACTTGGCTGTGTTTGATACCGGACGCCTCAAATAAAACCATACTCAGGATAATTGTTACTTAATAATTTGTCGGTGAAAGTATCGCACCAGGCCAAACAAGCAAAGTCAAAAATAAAAATTAGGTGACATGATATTAATAATATTTCGAAATAAAATATTTGAAGGCCTGAATCAAAATCATTTAGTCCTCACAAGGTAAGGGGGGCCTCAAATGTGCCAATCGGGAGATTGGGAGGGGGTTGTGAAATTTTAACGAATTAAATTAAATATTAAAATTGCTCCGAGCACTTTCAGTCGAAATCTAAAGATATCAATGACTCGTAATGAGCCGAAGAGTGTCTAACATAGGAAAAGAGTCTTCAAGCAATGGATTTATTTATTAAGGCTGCTAGTAAAGAAAATTATAACAGAAAATAATATTTAATCATTAAAATAACATCATCGCCAATCTTTCGCGAGTCCATAAAATAAAAATATGTTTGCATTTTTTTAAATAACATTTCTATAGGCGCCTACCAACAGCTTTGCAAATTATAATCGTTAATTATAAATATATTTACAAGAATTTTAAATAATTTATTTTATCGGTGTGTTTTCGAATTAGTTTAATTTCGGTTCCAATAAAATTGATTATGGTAAAAAGTTGATTATGATTATGGTTGATTATGGTGCAAACAGTAAAAAGTATCTGATGGAAGAAATCAAAATATGTAAGTCACACACCTTATAGCTTGTCCTAATTTTTTGCGCTATTTCCGCAACCTTTCCCAATGTGAAGTATATTGGTTACTAATACTAAGTGCATGATTTTGAATGAAGCAAGATATTGGTGGAAATAAGTTTCTCATCCTTTCCTTTCAGATATGGTCCAGATAGAAAAATGAACCAAGAAAATTACTATTTGTTAGCCAATGGCTTCCTCTCTTCGCTCATCACTCAGGGCTGGATAAAGTGAGCGGAAAGGGATGAAAAATTCTTGTTCTCCAACATAAATCTTTTGAAAATACAGAACTCGATCTGTTAACCATTCAAACAATTTTAATACTAATTACACATGTCCCAATAGAGGTCGAGACCGGTTTTACTAATCGCAAGCATTATTAACCGATAAAAACATTTTTTGCAGTGAGCAAAAACAGTCCTGATGCTCCTGATCTGTATTGAAAAATGTGGAAGTGGTACAAAAAGTGTTATTTTTGTATTCATAAAATGCCAGTGAAAACATTCTTAGTTATAGTATGACAGTGTTATTATTTAAAATTTCAGTCAGTCTAGACTAGACTGACTAGGTGTGACACGATAAGTTTCGCAAACCAGTAGAGTAACAAAGGCACCCACCCCTAAATGCATGATTTAATATATTGTTTGAAAATGCATGTAATAATTCATAAGCATGTGTTAAAGAATGCAGTATTTTGTTTCCGGCGAAAATCATTTTTTTAACAGTTTAAAGTGAATTTAAATATTGTCTAAAATCAAGATTCCCAAAAACTCCGGCTCTCGTCTTTTGATTGAAGATTATAACCACCATCCTCTTGCCACTAACTATAGCATCCATTAGAAAAATTGAAAGAATGATTTATTTTGAAAAATTATATAATGAACATTGATATTAAAATATACTTCAGTTTTCCAAAAAAATAAACAATAGTTTGTTTGTATAATTATTATATATTATTATACTATAATAGTACAATATTCAGTTAATCGTTAAATACACATTTATTTATTTCTGAAAGTTTTACTACTAAATAAAATATAATCTAGTCAGATAAAATGAAAATAAATCTAGCAGATTATAAAATATAAATGTACGATTCTAAGTTCAATTTGAGCTGAGGAAAAGAGCGCACGCGTCAAAAGAGGGTTGGTCCAGACTGAAGGGGATGCTGCCGCCGAAATAATATCATCTCGCAATATATGATTCGCCACTTTATCCACCAATAATTTTGCAGACACTGCGAAGGGTGGTATAGACATTTTATTCAAGGTAGGTATACTTTATGCAACACGTTCACGGTAGCAAAGTTATACATACAATAATAATTTAAAACGTGTGTATTGTATGGCGTCAAAAAATACTCAATTATTTTCTAAAATACTATTTTAGAGATGAAAAAGCGTTTTAAAAATAATTATATTTTTTAAAAGTCGTTACATATCTGTATTTTCAACATAAAATAACTGAGACGTTGTATAAACTAACATAGCCTGACCAAATTCTCAAGAATTTCACAATGTTTGTAACATTTTCGTCAACATGGTCAGCAGGATACTTCTCTACTACTCGGAAAACTGCGGACATAGTCCTCATCCCTAAAATAGGTAAAAACCACCTATACGCCGACAACTTCAGACCAATTAGTTTACTCTTATCTTACCAATAGGAGTTTTCGATTCAGACTCAACGGACAAAAGTCCTCCCCCAGAACTCCCACGGCTGGGGTTCTTTAAGGCTCACAGTCCACACTCGCTCCACTACTATAAAACTTATTCACACACGACATACCGATTCCGAACTCGGGTCCCGGTACCGAAATCTTCCTTGCCCAAGTATTGTTTTTGTCCTTGCCCAATGTGACGACGACACGGCTATACTGGTACGATCCCTAAATAGAAACCTCACCACAGCACTCAAAAAGCTAGTGCTGACGTCGCGACATGGCACCCCGATTGGCGGATTAAAGTCCACCTGGAAAAATGGACTGCCATTACCTTCAGTCAAAGACCCAATAGACACCACCGCAGAATCAAACGCATCCACATGCAAGGTACCAAAATTCCTTAGGAAAACTTCGTTAAATATCTAGGCCCCGCCCCACCTTAGACTTCCGACCAGTGGCGGATTATCCCATAAGCGCAAGAGGCGCACGCTTAGGGCCTCCAAATCTTGGGGGCTTCAAAGATATCATATATTATATGAAACCTTAAATTTTAATTTCAGTTTTCAATATTCATTATTATTCTACGAAGAGGTTTGCAGCACTTTTATGTTATTCGAAAAGCAGGGCCTCCAAAGTGCTTAATCCGCCGCTGCTCCCGACTCAATTTTATCAAACTTTTAGCAAAAAAAAAATGACAGGCAGCCCAAGTCACGAGTCGTCTATACCCAATGCTAGGCCATCACAGCAAACATGCTCTCTCAAGTAAGCTGCTACTATGCTCAACCATCACTCGACCCATCAGAACGTACGCCTGCCCCAAGCTGGGCACAAGCAAGCATTAAACATTACCAAACGCAGTGGCGGATCCAGAAATTGTCCCAGGAGGGGGCCATTCAATTTGAAAATAAGCATGATACATAAATAATACATTAAAAAATAGATGAAAGCCTTTTTTTATGCGATTTTTTTTTGCGCGATTTTGAAATTACGCGATTTTTTTGGACGGTACCATAAAAAAATATTTTTTGCGATAATTTGAGGAACAATTTTTTTTTTCATACATTTTTGATACTTTTTTACACGATATTTTGATTTTTGGAACCGATTTATCAAATCATATGAAAGTTTTACGCACCACCTTTCCTCCAATGTATCGCGTAAAAAAAGATTGGGTGTATATAAAAATAGTCAACACATAATTAAGTAAGTATGTATTCTATAAAACATAGTAAGCTAAACAATTAAGGAGCTCATTTCAAAATAAAGTTTTGACTAATTATAAAAATGGAAAATAAATTCTCCCAAGGAGGGGGCCATGGCCCCCATGGCCCCCCCCTTGGATCCGCCAATGACCAAACGCTTACAATAAATCCAGAACAAGAGAATCTGAGAATAATAACCGGATTCCCGTGGTACGTCCGTAATATCACCTTCCTTGCTGATCTTAACCTCGAACCAATCATTCAACAAGGAATGGATTTGCATGAAATTTGGATAGCTATGACGATGTTCCAGAAGAAAATGAAATTACTGTTTTCAAATAAATTTGTATACCTAAATATATTAATATATATATATGCACTCAACCAATTGTGATTTTTGTGATTAGATGTTTGGGAACATTTTGAAGATGAAGCCGTCCTTCATTGAGACGAAATTGCAAAAATTCGTCCGAATCGAAATCAATCCGTTCGATTCGTCAACAGGAACACGGCCGTTACCGACGATAGTCAGCAATTGCTTGGAGAAATTTTCGGCAGATGGATCGTTTAAAAACTCGCATGTTTGTCGCTAGCTGAAGTTTCTTCACATAGCGCCACAGAGTCGATGTTTTGAGGCAAGCGTTTATTTCATCGGCAGCGGTCAGGGGTGGGCTGGAGGGGGCTCGGAGGGGCTCGCGCGAGCCCTTTGTTAAATTGTACTAAGGCCGGCGAGCCCCTTGTTAATTTAAGAGAAAACAATATTCTCATATCAAATTAGTACATAACTGCAATTTCTGACATTTATATTATCTATGACGGCTTCAGTATACACAGTAGTACATTTTTAGCCATTCACATTGATTAGTTTACGGTAAATAGCATATTGTTACATATTTTTAGTGCATTTATTAACAATCGATTGCTTATTTAAGTATTGAATATAATTGCATAAAAGGGTTAAAAAATTCCCTTCTTCCCCGGAACACCGAGAATTGGTTGGAGATTAAGCGAGCCCCTTGTTAATGTATTGGCAGCCCACCGCTGGAAGCGGTCGATCTTGGAATGACTGGTAGTGTTCGGCGGAAATTGCCTGATAGTTAAATCATTGCGCCTCCAAAACATCTTAAGTCATTGCACAGATATTCGATTGAGTGCTTCCAATGCGCGTCTGTGCGTCATTGTGCATTAATTCCAGGTGATGATTTTACTTGCTACCAAAACTTTGGTTATTGCTGAGTGTTTTGCAATCTCGCACAAACAGTCACCATTATCAATGACATGAGGAATATCTTCCCAGTTCCACCGGGCGCGTCCAGGAAAAATAAGCCACCATTTCCATAACCAATTGCATTCATTAACGTATCGTACACTTCCTTCTGTTGTGGGTTCAACAGTGGTACATTCGTTCGAAGTGATTTGTTCAATGCATCTCGATCATATTCACGTTCACGTTCCAATTCTCGATTGAAAGCGTCGTTCATTCCGCGATGTGGCGTTGGCATTCCTAACTTGACTAACAAACTGCCGGAAATGAGGTAACACATGTCTTCGATCTAAATCAAAACCTGGTTATTTATCTCTTCATTCACCTCGAGATCGGGATTCCCCGAACTGAGACGAATTCGATGTAAAATGTCTTCCGACATGTCATCCTTGTACATACTTGTTCCACAGTTCACATGGATTCGATGTGAAGCATGTCAAAATAATGATAGAAAATAATGTGCGTATCTGACTTGGAGATTCAGAAACAATTTCTTCAGCGATTGTCGTGTCCCAATAAGTATCATTTTCAAGCAAATTGAGCTGTTGAGATACAAGTAAAAGCATTCGTCATTTTTCGGATGAACTGTATAAATGCGACCAAGAGCATTCGGGTGATCAGGAACCGCATCACCTTGCTTTTAATGTTAAAATTTCTTCGATATAGCGTTCCAAGTGTAATAACGTGTCATCTCAGAGTAGAGCAACGTTCGTGCAAAATATTGTTGTCAAAAATGTATCATACCTAATTATAAACCTTATTTCAATATTATCAGATTTTCTTTCGTTTTCATTTCATATCATCGATTTCTTTTATTCTAATCCATATTCTAAATTTAAAATTATTTATAAGTCAATCGTATGCAAAAGACGCAAAAACAAACAAATATAGAAAATAGTGCGATCTGGTGGATTTTTCTGAAACCAGCATACGACATTTTATCATTTGAACTGTTCGTCATTTGAAAACTGTATGAGCATATTAATTTTCTTTATAATTTCTTTCCAGTGATATTTTTCCGATGTTTTAATGCTTATTCTGCTATTCTATGTGGACAGGAATTTAATAAATCAAAGATCATTGAAATCCGTGCAGCAATTCTCGAGATATACGTGGTGTAAATAACCCTACTTTGTTATATATATACAGATTATGCTACATTAAATTTATTAACTATGGATTTAGTGTTTCGAAAAACAATAAGCAATATGAGATTTTTCAAGGTAAATTAGGAAAAATTATATTGATATTTATTATTAATTACATTAGGGGTTTTAACAACGGCGATGGATTCATAATGGTAAAAACCCCAGACTGCTTATCGTTCTTTGAATCACTAAAATCACATTTAATAAGTGCAATATTGTAATTATAACTTGAATTAGTATGTTAGAGTGAATAATATGATGCATCGTGTATCTCTTCTTAGCCAGTATATATTATATATAGCTGAGCAAATTTACGTTTAAGCATAGTTCTAACGATGGCGAAAGCCGAAATAGCTATCAACGCATAAAATATAAAAAACTGTTGAACTGAAATACGTTGATATTTTTACCCTATTAAAATGGAGTTCTACCAAGTAAATGCCAAATCAATAAATAAAGTAGTTTTGACATTATTCACATGACTGAGCTTTGCTTACCATTGCAAGATTATTATTATCTTATTCCATTACTACGGAGGCAATCCTTTTTTATCCCCCACACATTTGAATATCATTTTACCACAATTACAACAAGATACGTTTGTTAACTTAATTAATTAATACTTTTTTCGACTCTACAAGCAACTAAATAAGTTTAAATCGTATAACAAAAACATTACAATAAACGGCTATTATTTGAACTTTACTTTGTGTTTTATTAGATATAGCTTCTGACTTGTGTGATATACGCTTTGTTTCTTAAATTTTAGATATCAACAAGTTTAATTCAGTCAAATCAAATAATATAACAGATCTCACTGGAAAAACATTAAGCAATCAGCTGTAGTATTACATTTATGTAATCATAATGAAAACACCTAGGCTAGAATGTTATGGAAGAATATTAAAATAAATACAACTTTTAAGTTACAGCAAATTTTATAATATGATGTAAAATTATATTTATTTTTTAAATTTTAAGTCGTCCGTGTACAGTATAATTTAGTAGCCACATAAGCTTGCGGCGCATGCGTATCGACCGAATGTCATCAGGATTTAGCTGTCAAAAATATTGTGTTTACATTTTTTAAGAGGGATAACTTTCATGCATTAAAATGGAAAAATATAGTGTAGTATTTATTTATAAAAATGCCCGTTAAGAAAAATCGTACTCAAAGGTACATTAGATCCATCAAACTGTTTGAGAATGTGCAATAATCGTGGTTACTTCTTTTGATGAATTCTTACGTAGTTTTTATTATTTACTCAATCCATTATATTTTAGGAAAATTTAGAGGCGTATGAAATATGATTTCAATTAAGACACTGGTAATTGTAGAGTATAGCTCGTCATGGATTATTACGGCGAAAAACTTCACAAACTAAGCTGAAAACAACGCCACGATTTAAAATTATTTTTGAGGGATTAATAATTGCGTTAAAATCACACATTAAAAAGAAGAACACTGATAAATTATACGAAATATTTCGTATAATTTATCAGTGTTCTTCCTTTTTAATGTGTGATTTTAACGCAATTATTAATCCCTCAAAAATAATTTTAAATCGTGGCGTTGTTTTCAACATACTTTGCCGCAATAGTCCATGTGTAAGTAAAGGATAATTTAAAAAGTATGGCGGTGTACAGTGAGAATATGTCATATTGTGGATAATTTATTTGTCAGTGTTCTTCATATTAATGTGTGATTTTAACGCGATTATCAAGCCCTCAAAAAATAATTTTAAATCGTGGCGTTGTTTTTAGCTTAGTTTGTGAATTTTTTCGCCGTAATAATCCATGACGAGCTATACTCTACAATTACCAAGACACTGTAGATTTAATGAAATGATAACACTGCACACTCGTGTACTAAATCTTGATATATCAACTTATAGGATTAATTGATAAATAATTTCTTTATTATAGAAAAAATCAGGTAAATCATTTTTATTATTTTTATCAAATAATTAACTTCGATGTTTTCAGTAAATGTAGAGACTGGGAGCGAGAGCGCCGCAGTAGATTGTGTGCTGCGTTTACACAGCTCGCGTCCCTCCTTCCGTCAACGCCTCCAACCTCTACCAAGATACTTATCTTGCAGCATTCCATTAAATACATCCAGGAATTGCAGCAAATTCATGCTCCCCTCAAAAAATTCGACAATGCACTCTCAGGTTGGTTCGAAATTTCATTTACTATGTTTCAACTATATTAACATCTGCCACTTTATTTGGTGCATGTCTGACTTACAGGATACCCCAATAATGCTAGTTTTAGTTAAAGGCTTATTATTACACTGCTCAATATTTATGTTTCTAGCAAAAATTCTTTTTATTTCAACTGTTCGCTAAATACCAATAATATCTGGCTGATATTGTCATCTTCAATGATACCTCAATAAATTCAATGCAAATATTATGAAAATTTGCCAGGGGTAATTTTGTACCCAAATGCTCCTCGATCCTATTTTCGACGCTTTGGTACTCGGTAAGTGTTAAAGAAAATTACAATGCATGGCATTACAGATGATACCAATGCACCATGCACTTGACAACTACAATTCAGGCAGAACATGAAACAAAAATCAATCAATTTTTCACCGTGTTCACTCGCAAACCGGATCATATAGACTAAGTTAAGAGGTCTTGCGATACCCCGTTTTTAGGATCAGATAAATGGAAATTTATTTTAAACTTCACACACAAATTAATTGATGCAACTGTCCTTACTGGTATTCAAACCCATGAGCACTGCATCTGAAGCAAACATTGACCGTGCACCCGGCAATCGCTGTATACGTATACCTCTCTGGTCAATGCATCAATCAGGGAAACAGTTGTTGCAACCGTAGTCTCATATATAAATGTATTATTCCAATCTTCAAGGAATACTTTGAGGTAATAGATTAATAAATTTTTGATAATGCTTACATTCCTTCCCGGCCAAATCTATTCATTCTTGAAATAGGGGCATAAAAAGACCACTTATATTCTTACCCTCTCCAAAGAGAAATATTAAACAACTAAATTACAACCAACACTTATAAAATAAATTCTTTCGAGATCCTTCATTATTAGGCCATATGCTCAACGTTGGAAGTGTACATAAATATAATTTAATTTAAGATTTCGACTGAAGGTGCTTGGTGGGATTTCAATATTAAATTTAAATCATTCAAATTATGTACATTTACACAAGTTTTGTCACTAACGATCCGAGTTTCACCTTTCGGCATCTTCAGGGGTTCAAGCGCACGGATGAACTTGAACTGACGTTTAGTAAATGAATGTATCGTGTTTATATAAGAAATAAATCTTTACTCACTAAGTTTAAAGCCATCGCTCACCATTCAAATCTGTAGGCATTCCCATGGGTTAATCCGTTTCGTCAGCAAAATGTATTTTTATTTACTAAATTACATTCATGGTTCATCTTTCACCAATTTTGGAATGAGTCAGGTTTGCAAATAATAACCTCAATTATCATTATCACAGTTGACTTACCTTAGTTGCCGCTTGGTTTTCTATAAATCCATCAGTATCCATCACTGTTTATAATAAAAAAATGCATCTATTGCAATAGGCATATACATAGTAAAAGAGTGAAGAATATTTTTTTTGACCAAATTGTTGAAGCTCCTGACACTGTTTTCAGTAGCTCACATAAAATGTTTTTTCCTTTTTAAATATATGTCTTAATTCTCAATATAGGTCTACAAAAATGTATATATGTATGGTGAACTGATTTTGTACGTGAATTAATAATTAATGTACACATTTCATATGTTTTACTGCAAAAAATTTATAGATACAGTGGAACCCCGATCTACCGTTCTCGCATTGTTCGTTTTCCCGCATGGTTCGTTCATTTTTCATAGTCCCGGCCAAACACCCATAAGAACAATGTAAAATAATCCCGCATTAACCGTTCCCCGATTTACCGTTTTCCTCGATCTATCGTTCAAATATTTTGGTCCCGTCAAAAATATTATCCCGATTGACCGTTTTCGTTGAATATTTCTCATAAATAATCTTACCTCGCATTTCGTTTCGCGTTTTTTTCAGTGAAACCCCGATCTTCCGTTCTCACTATCTTCGTCTTTATGCATGGATCGTTTATTTTTTACTCGACCAATACCCCACCCCTTAATAGCAATGTTTAGTAATTCCACGTTAATCATTTCTCGATTTACCGATTTCTTCGATCTATCATCTAAATATTATCGTTCCTTCCCAGTTACTATCTATCCCGATTGACCATTTTTGTAGAATATTTTTTTCGCTCATAAATAATCTTATATTTCATTTGGTTGCGTAAATTTTTCTAACTCAAAAGTCAAAACTAAAATACGTAAATGAAGAAAACTAGAACTCTAGTTGAGAAACTGAAAATAATTAAAGACATTGGAAAAAAATCAGGAGAAAAACGAGTCAACATAGCAAAAAGGAGTTAGTTGACTTAGAAATGTACGCGATTTTGAAGTGTTTGTTAAAATTTAAGTCCCAAACTGCAAATAGGCTACTTAGTTTGTATTAAACAAGTTAAAAATACATTTATTTGTTCTTTGATTAATAAATAAATGAGTTTTTTGAATATTTTTTTTTTGTGTTGTTTGAAGATTTCCAACATTATCGGTTTCCCGCATTATTCGTTCATTTATTACGATCCCTTGAAAAACGTAGAATCGAGGTTCCACTGTATATTGGGTTGATGCAAAAAATTTACATATTTTTGTTTAAAGAGATGATTTTTTTTTTATTCTTTTGTGTAAAGGATGCTGTGTTCCTGCTTTATACTCCGTTTTGGCTTGGCTAGCGAGTCGTGAAGAGCCCTAAATTTTTTTTTGAAATGTCTAGATAAAGTGCATCTCCGTCATTGTTTCCTTTATGAATTCCATAAGTGCAATGCCGTTACTGTGGCAACTAAAAATATTTACGATGTATACTAATGTTTGATTGACTCGAATTTGGTTTTCGAGATTTTGAACTGAATATCTTTTATTAATCGATAAACCGAGGACCGAATGGCCTTTGAAAATCTGTCAAATTAAAGGTTGATTTAATTGATGCTGATCCACATCAAAATTTTTTTTTGCTGAAAATTAACTGCACAAAGAAGTGGATGTAAATAGTAAAATTAGAGGGAACATTGGTGACCACATATGGCAATAATAACGCAACACATGTTAAGAGAATTGTATTGGAAGGTAATGACTAATGAAGCATCCACTATATTCTTCAGATTTTATTCCATCTGATTTTTAATTATTCAGATTGCTACAAATTTTTTTAAATAAAAAAGAATACCTAAACTTCGGAAGTCAAAACATCACTGGATTTGTTTTTTGTATCCAAGTCTCGTTAGAATACATAAGCTTATAGAAAGATGGGAAACTGTTAGCTAACAATGGGGATTATAAAATTGACTGATATAATAAAAGTTTTGAATAAAAAAAAAAAACAAAAAAATGTAAAAACTTTTGCATCAACCTAATATATTGTTATTGTGCCGGTCGCCCGCTTCGGTCTAGTTGGTAAGAGCTTGCTCTACCGATCAGGTGGGTCCAAGTTCGATTCCCGGTAAGGTCAATGTCAAATTGGACTTTTTTCAATTTTAATTTGAGATCTAAGACATGGGTGTTTGTGAAATCAATTATCCTTGAGTTAATCTCATGTGACTTTCGAAAATTCTTATCGAGTATATCTCGTATGATCTTTCAACTTCAAAATATTTGACGCATTGGCGTAAGCTGTAATGTCAAATATTTTTTTTAATTAAAATAAAAAAAAAAAAAAAAAATCAATATGTGCCAAAATTAAATGGAAATTTCAGCATATGATATATAATTAGTTCACTAGATAATTTAAAAAATATTGTGTAGTGTTTTGAGAACACATCTTTACAATCTCACACAATATAATTTGGTATTAAACAAATTTCAGTGCAAGAAAATAGCGAGTGCGGTTTACGCGAAGAGCTCTCTCTATTACAAAAGAGATGTTCACAGTTGATCGGTCAGCTGCAAAGGGCCGGTTTGACGGCTGATGAAAATGTGTTTGCGACAATCAACACGACCGGTACGAATGTTACAACAGTTATCAGTAACAAAACACAAAAAGGTGTGTTATTAATGTCTCTCAGTTTTATTAAGGTATCGTGATTTATTCTATAAAAATATCAAATATCGTTAAAAATGTTTCTTTGTAAATAAGTGTGTGCTGGTTAACCGTAAATTCTTTTTCACCTACCGGCTCGATCTAGCAGAAGTCTATATGTGTATTTTTTTTTCAGGTGATATTGATCCATCTGATTTAAGAAAAACAGATCCACAAAAAATTGTATGCAATAACAATACATTAGATGTAAAAAAAAAAACCGACAGTAACTTAGACGTTTCAAAAAATCAATCTAACGGAGAATCGACTGCGCAGAGAACAAAAAAAGTAACTAAAAAACAAAATTGTAAAATTAAGAAAAAAATCAAAAGAAACGTACACATAACCAAAAAAAAAATTACCAAACGGAAATTACAAGCGGCGGTCGGTCAGACGTCCTGCCTCATCGTTTCCGGCGACACAATCAGCGGCGTCGCTCGTCCGATATCCTTAGCTCTGAAAAATAATCAAAACAACAATGGTAATGTATACTCAATACTATTAATTTGACAATATATACTTCTCTCTTCCGTGGCCGAATGATAACTCTTTGGTGCTTCCATCCTACTCGGTTAAAGTTGCACCAGTTCACTCGGCGCATTCAAGATTCTATTTCCCGAGTGAATACTTTCATAAATTGATTTTTCATTAAATTTATGGATTTGTATCCTGTGAAGATTTTATTTCTTCATACTCATTGTATTCCAATTGTGAAAACAAAGCTGAAGCAATATTATTGCTTGACTGCTCTGAACAGGGATCTCGAGTGAGAAATACCTCCTTAAATTCATGTTTGAATAACTTTCTCGTTTATTTATAAAAATTTTGTACATGTTAAGAAATATGCTATTCTTCAAATGAAATTATTCTATTCCAGTATGGGTGACGAGCAATAATCTGGGGGTCGTCGGTAACGGTTTGCTGCCGCTGCTTCCTTTGAATGCGCCTCTGCTGATACCTCCCGCTCAGCAGCAGCAGACCATATATTTGCTACAGAGGCCCATCGTTAAAGACTCTGGATTGCTCAATCTGAACGTTGCCGAAAGTTCGAAACAACCGAGCGCTTTTACTGTAAACGCTGCGCCGTTTTTGAACAGTTCTGCGGCAGTCGGCGATCAACAGAAGCGAGTCCATAAAATATACTCAAATTTTTATGGATTTGATATAACTAAAACTACGATGGTCAACAAGGTGCCGATACCCGCCTTTTCCAGTACGCTTTCAATGAATCGAGGAAAGACGGCCGACAAAAATATGAAACCGATGAGAGTGACGCAAAGGAGTCGAAGTAAACTGCTCAACTCGTTGAACGCCTCTAAGAAAGCGCAAGCGTCATCCAATTCTCTACGGAAGAATAAAGAAAACGTACAAAAGGCGGAAACGATCAAACCAAAAGAGACCGATCCCGCATCAAATGTAGCAGCCAATTCCGTCAATGCAAAACAGGCTCTGAAAGACTCCGCATCTGGTGTGAAATCAATTCAAGTTGCAAATAATACCAAACCAAATGAAAAAAATTGTGAAAATAAATTATCAACTACAACAGTGACAACTGCGACACCGGTACACAATGTTAATAATATCGATGAATGCAATGTTATTTTAAGAAGGCACGATGAAATAATTGAAAACTCTTCAAAACAGAAAGATGGAATAGAGAATTCAATCAATGAACCTCCCGCTACCGTAAATAAAACTGCCAATGAAAGCTTGAATAGTTATGAAATGGTTAAAAAATGTGAGCCGCAAACTTTAAGCAATGTGAATTTGAGTGACGATAGCTTGTTCCCTCTGAATAACAGGGCGAGTCAGTGTCTTTTGAATTCCGAGATAGTGAAAGTTCACCAGTTTCCGAAGGAATCGATTCATAAAATAAACCACAATGATAATGGAGAAAGTTTGTATACAAAATCTAGAAATATTCCAATTGATAAAATGGATAATCACACAACTACCATACTAGATATTTCTAAAAACACTGTAAGCAATAAAAGCGATGTTAAAAAGAGAAAATGTGAAAATGGTGCAGTGCACAGCGCCATCAATCCGTTCAGCACGGTAGCGGGACGTAACATTGACAACACAGATTGTAGAATTGAATCATCGAAAGTTGCGCAACTAGACGACAGGAGTTTGGGTCCGGCTGAAATAGCCGAAGACCTGCTGGCGTCGTTCGGAGGGGTATCTGAGCAAGCGGAGATGCCTCCCTCTCCGTTGGCGTCTTCGCCCATGGCCGCTTCCCCGACTGCGGCGTTTCTGCTGGCTTTTCCGCTGGTTTGTCCCGGACCCAGACCCGACACTCCCCTCAATGACAACCTTCAAACCCCCAACATCTGCTCTTTGGATAACTTCTCCACGTTTTTCACCCACAAGGAATCCACGAACGGAGGAAATAATATTTTCCCAGATTACCATCCCAAAATTCCCAACGTGCAGATTTCAGGCGAGAAGTCAAAGGGGAACTGGCCGTTCGGCGATCATAATAAACAAAATTATAATAATCTAATGCCGTACGGTGAAGTGTTCGATTCTAATAAGTACTCTGTGAAAGCTGTCGATAACTTCAAGCTGACGGATAAAAACTACCACGTCAAGCCGCCGCCGGTGACGACTTCGTCTGCGTGCGCTTATTCTGATACTCAAACTCTGTTCTCCAACTCTAAATCGATCAACGCCAACAGTTTTTATTCTTTGCCTGAATCCATATTCACGTATGAGCACACTCCGGTCATGAATAATGCAAAAATAGATACTAAAAACAGCAGTGTAAATAACAACTCTAAAAATCAGTTTTATTTTGAAAATATTGCAAACCAATCTGCTCTCAAGAATAAGTTGCCGCCGGTGAATGACAACAGTCTGTTCACGTCGATGGCTTCGAGCTACATGGAAAGTATGCCGTCCTCGAACTCCACGGGTAACTTGAATAAAATAAATACTTATGCCCCTCCAGCGATAAACGAAACGAACAGCTGTAGAAAGCACCAAGGGAGCGAAAACTCTATGAAAATCATCCTGCCAGGTGTCATTCCTGAATATTCCCCCGTGTCCAAAAGCATCGATGCGCCTTTCACTTTTGCATCCCAGGTGAAGTCTTCAATTTATCCGAGCTCTGCGAATATTTACACGTCGTGCAACACCTACAATCCGTTCAGTTCAGACTTCCCATCAAATTCTTCCAATATAGGATTGGCTTGTGGAAATCCAGTCGAGAGCGTTAGGACCAAACCGTCAGCCGCATGCTTTCTGGATTTCAACACTCCCAACGTATACTCGCAGAACATGAACACTTGGACTGATGACAGTGCTACAATTCAAACTAAGAAGCCCGACGCTCCGATGATCCTTAATCAAAATAGTCACATATCTACAGAATTGCAGCCTGATTTTCGATTCACCTTACCTCTCATATCAAAGTGCGCCAACAAGACGAGCAACATACCTGCTGATTTGAAAAACGTCAAGAACAGTTCTAACAAAGTAAACAACAGAGACATTAAATACAATACAGCGTTAGACAGTAAAAATATCAAGCCAGAGTTTTCAGTTCAAAAAGGTCCCGTCAACTGGATGACCTCAGAAGCGGTATCATCCCAAAACGGCAACGAAATGTTTATGGTGACCCCGCCGTGTGGAGATTTCGCCAGCGGTATGCCTGGAATATCATCATCACTGGCTTGCAAGAAGGGAGACGTGTACGATCAGCCGTTTTATCATATGCCTCCGGGGAACTATGCTCCACAAGTTATCGGTGATGATAATCAATTCACTTGGTCTCCTTCGAAACTGCCTCCGTTAGGTGACGGGGTATCTTTAGCACCTTGTAGTCTGCCGACGCTGGTCGGTGATCTCGCTTTGGGTATCGGAGCAGATCCGAAACTGTCATATCCCGGAACACTAATAGAAAACGACTCCGCAGGCAAAGATCGGAAGAATATGTCTATCAAAGCTAAAGATGGGTATGCCAAAAATAGCCTAAATCAAAATATTGAACTAAATAACTCCAACGCAACCGGTAATTTCTTGTCAGTTAGTCAGCTCATGGAGCGAGGTAAGGCTGCAACTAATTTAAGCGATAACATAATGCAATGTAAATCAAATGTCCAATACAATCAGAAGAAATCTTCAGCTTTGGATCATGCCAGACAATACAACATTCACACAAATGCTACAAATAAAACGTTTGACGCCAACAACTCATTGCCTCTCTTCCCGTTGGACGTCATATCGAACCAGCAGCACAATCAGCTGATTTTACCAATGCAGCAAAAGGAGAACAATTTCAATGTCAAAACGGAAACGTCTAATAAATCTGTAAATAAGAATAATTACTCAACAGAAGCTCTGCTGCAAAATAACCACACTCAATATCAGAGTAACCGAAAGCAACGGCATTCTTCAACTCTTCAGAAAGCTTACCACGATGTTGGCAATGCGCCGATATCAACCAGTTTGACCGGAAACCAACACATTCCATTGCAGTTTGATAACTATCCGCAGACTCAACAGTACACCGGTAACGCTTTTCCGTACGGAAGCCAGGCAGCGTCCGGAATGAATTCATCCTTTTACTCCTCGTCCAATTTCATTACTGCCCCCGCTACGATGGTCACTTCCAACTACATGAACGCAGGCTTCACGCCCGACATGGCAGACTTTTCAAACAATACCAATGAAAACATTTTTTATGTTCCCAAATTAGAGAGTTGCAAATCTAAAACGCTAAATGAATTACCTTCCTTGGACATTCCTAAATATTCATTCAACAATAAATCTTTCAATCAATCGAAAGATCCGCCTGTGAAACATCGGCAAGATCCGAACTTCAAAAAAGATACCTCTTCAAATGCAAAACGACCCAAAAAACAGAAGAACTCTTACACCGATACTTATAGCCATTACGGTGCCACTTCAAATACGGTAAATTCTCCAATGGGAATGGACGATTCTTTCTTTGGATATTTTTCATCGAGTCAGATGCACCCGTATCCTTCGCAGCCACCCGTCTTGCCTGCCATCCAGCCCGTCGGACAGAATAACCAGAAGATCATCTCGGCGACCGGAAAGCCAATAATGACCACTGGCAGTGCCATGTCCGCTTCGCCTAATCCGACAGGAACAAGTCTCACCAACTTTAATCTCAGTACCATCTTCCCAGAAATTAACAAGGTCAGTAGTGCACAATGATTTTGTAAAAATTCAAAAAATACCCATATCTTTAATAATTACCATAATATTATCTATGTATATAAAAATGAATGTTTCTTTGTTTGTCCTGTATGTGTTCCTATACCATTCATCCGATTGCGATGAAACATTGGTGTGTTGTTGTGTGGATGCCCGTGAAGGCTTCTGAATTAGTACAACCATTTTACAATAGGTGGCGCGTGAATCTTTTCAATAAATGTATGTATTTCATATAGTTTAGCAGCAGTTTATGTGTTTTCGATGTATAAGAGCGCACGCATGATATAATTGAATTAAATCAAATACAAACGACGACATTTTGCTCAGATGAAAAAGACATACCGTAAAAGTTACAAAATTCCTCAGTGAAAAGATACATCAGTTCGTGTGTGACATAACAAGTGGTGTTAATTGTGAAATTTCAATTGCTGGTCGATATTAGATTATAGATATCAGACGTATTTTCTTTTCTTTTCCAAGTGAATTTGTAATAATTGTCACAAAGCATTACTTTCGCTCTCATATCAATTATACCACCCAAGCGACAAGTGATTGGTTGATCTACACTTCAAGCACGAAAGAAAAGGGCATCACCAGCTTCAGAAACAGACGAACAACGGGAAGAAAGACTTCAAACCGTTCAGACAAAACAAACGAAGCGA
The DNA here is from genome assembly GCA_031772345.1 of Himalopsyche anomala. Lineage (NCBI taxonomy): Eukaryota > Metazoa > Arthropoda > Insecta > Trichoptera > Rhyacophilidae > Himalopsyche > Himalopsyche anomala. Next base: position 29,353,317 of record CM062826.1, read on the forward strand.
CAACTTATAAGGCCATCAAGACGATGTTGTCAATTATCCAACTGAATTCTTGAATTCATTTAATTTGCCAGGCCTTTCGCCGCACGTTTTAACTTTGAAATTTAACGTGCCCATCATTCTTCTCCGAAACATAAATCCACCACGACTTTGCAACGGTACCAGGCTTTCAATGACAAAGATGATGAGCAATATCATTGAAGCTACAATTTTAAATGGAAAATTTAAAGGAGAAAATATTCTGATTTATCCATGTGCGCACCAGACGGAAAAACAAAAAATATTATGTATCCAAAAGCACTTCAATAAACAGAATTAAAACAAAAACACATTCTTTTTTTGTGTTGCATTGCAACGCATGCCGGGTACTCGCTAGTTTATTTATAAAGTAAACACCGATTCTTATACTTAACTTATATATTAAAAAATTATAGGATGTTTTCGTTCCACTGGACGCAGGAGGGGCCCAGATAAAAGGCAGTGATCGACAAAGTTAGTCTGAAGTAACACAATAAGTGGTTAAATAACAAAGTTATTAAACTTTATATTTTTGTCAAATATATTTAATTTAAACAAAATGTGACAAAAGTATTTGTATTTGCCATTTTTCACTGATCTCTATGAAAAGACATTCATTTACTGTAATTATTTCAACAAAAACACAATATTCCTTTGTACTTTATTCCACTTTATTTAAAAGGTCAGGACCGGTTTCGCTCATTGCGAGCATTGTCAACTGATGACAATGTTCAGTAGAGCGTAATAAAGTACAAAAGAATATTGTGTTTTTATTAATATAATGCCTTTCCACCAACTATTGAATTTTCCAACAACTGTAATTTCATAAAATTGGTTTAGCATGCATTTCCTACCTGATTAATAAATATATTATGAAACATCATTTTACACTTCTAAAGTCAACACTTTTGACAACACAAAGCTTTAAAATGTTTTCTTATCTTTCCTTCATTCATTGAATTGTTTCTGTAAAATTTCCTTTTTTATATCGACATAGATTATTGTTTTTAAAATCCTTCATAACATCGACATTTACTATTAGCAAACATTTATTTATTGTCAAGCTATACAACAGTATTAACACCATTTTAATTTTTTCTGTAAGCTTTCGTGTTTTCCAAGTGTCAAAATTTCTCTTGTTTTTTCATTACCTTTTCTAAATTCGAATTCTTTATTTGAAATTTAAAAAAAAGAGATCTGTCTAAAAATACTTAGTGGAAGACCTGGCTCTCAAAAAAACTTGTCAAAAAAAAAGTTGTCCCTATTTAGATTTTAAATGAGTTTGTATTAGAGTACTGTTGATAGTATTATTTGTCATTTTAATACGATACTTTACATTTTCCAGCGGACAACTATGCCCAGTTTCCATGATGCCCAACAAACAATTTCAAAACCGCCTTGTCCAATATTGTTTCAATGAAATGACTACATGAACATTGAAAATATGGAATTAATGAAGCCATATCGTCATGATTTAAGTTTTAATTGATGTGTAATATGGCTACGGTATAACGAAAATTTATACACATTTATAATTATACCTAATAGATCATTTATATGTAATTATTTCTGTCTAAAGATTGTCACTTTCACCCTCACATATTTGAACTTAACATGATTATGAAAATAATAATAAAATGGTGACAGGCATTAAGATCTAAGGCATCTAGATTTATCGTTGTTTAAGGCAAGTGTTTCTTAACATTTTTGCATCTTATAAGTTTAAAGTCTAAAGTTTTCGTATAAAAGTTTATATGAAGTTTACTTTTTTATATATTATCACAAACTTTCATCTTTAATCTACAGTCCGTTCCCTACATTATTACAATAATTGAGGTTTTACCGTAATTATGAAATTATTTTATTAATTCACATTTTAAGTATAAAAAGAATGTGATGAACACTTCATATAAGCCCAGAAAGAGCCTACAAACGTGTTTTGCTACCTCAAACGAGAGATATAAGTCAATGCAATACAAAATAAATTCATGTTGAATCAAATTGCATCACAAAATTCCGCATTCGAAACTCAAAATTCATATAATTGTAAAATTTGTCCCGAGTCTTATACCGCACTTGTTACCCGAACCCGAGCCGAAACACCGAGAAATTTGAAATCCTCTAGTTTGCTATACTTTTTCCAGATTATCTCCGAAAGTCCTTTTTTTTTTTTTTAGCTCACCGAGGAATTTGAAATCCTCAATTTGCTATACTTTTTCCCAGATTATCTCCGAAAGTCCTTTTTTTTTTTTTAGCTCACCGAGGAATTTGAAATCCTCGATTTGCTATACTTTTCCTCAGATTATCTCCGAATGTCCTTTTTTTTTTTTAGCTCACCGAGGAATTTGAAATCCTCAATTTACTATACTTTTTCCCAGATTATCTCCGAAAGTCCTTTTTTTTTTTTTAGCTCACCGAGGTATTTAAAATCCTCGATTTGCTATACTTTTTCCCAAGATTATATCCCAAATTCCAAGGCCCGGCCCGGCCCGAGCCCGACTCTCAATTGCGCTTACCCGCCCGAGCCCGGCCCACGGGCCGGGTCTTGTAAGAGCCCGTGGGCCAGGCCCGGGCCCGTGCAGACCTCTAATGTGTACATTTATGTTTTTTTTTAAATTTGTATAGATTTATTATGAAAATTTTGAAAATCTCTTTAGAACATGATATCACGCAGCATGAGAATATATACATACAAAACGCAATTTAAAAGAAATATATAATCACTGTCTGCAGTGATTATATATGTCCATTTGGCATATTTTTTTATTGAAAATTTTACAACTTCCCGTTATTGTGGATATTGAGTATTTTTATTTCTTTTAACTCATAAATAGATGTGACAATAATGCTATGTGCTTCATTTTCCCCTTTTCTGTGACAAATTGTCATGTTATGTTTTGTCCGGCTACTTTTTGATCGATGGTGAGAGTGACAATTATGATGTACCTGACATTTGTATTATATTATACATATATGTGAATAAAAAAATTTAAAGCTTAAAAGATATTTAATTTTGTCTTTACATTATTAGTATCGATCATTATTTACACAGGATTTTACTAATGATTACAAATACACCTTACATCTGCAATTTCCAAACTGGGAAGCGTGGACTATTCCGAAGGGAGGCGCAAACAGTTTAAAATATTTCTTTACCCTTTAAAATGTGTCTGTATTATTATATAAAACAAAAAATGGAGAGGCGCGAAGACAGTTTCTTTTTCAAAAGGATGCTTAGCGACATAATGTTTGAAAATCACTGTTACACCCAATCATCAAAGTAAGAAGCTTCCTCACCGAGGCTCTATAAAACGTGGTCATTGGATCGACCGTGCCATATGCCTACCTAATTTAGTTCATCAACATTTCTGACAATGAGCTACTCCTTTTGCAAAGGACAGAAAATAAATATCTCAGAATGAGACTCCTATTTGCCCGGTACAAAATCAATATATTTTATATTGTAGCTCAGAAAGTTGTCAGGGAAATGGGATAACAAAGGTATCAGAGAGCCATTAATAAATGGATTTTTAAATATTATAATATATAATCGTCATTCCTACAACTTTACTACCACTGGAAGTGTAAAATCTAATGCTGTAAAAATTACAGCGTAAATATTCGAGAAACATGTGTCACCCTTTTTGTAAATAATAAATATGAACATTCAATGCATAATAACTTATTAATTTTATTGCTTCTTGTCAAAAAAGGGTCACTTGCGGTTGCCCCAGTTTTTTTGAAGAATTAAACTAATGAACCAATCTACGCAACCTATGTATTGGTTGATAATCATATACTAATATGTGCATGTATCATCTAAATTTATCATTGTGTATGCTGGTAGGTATAACGTCTTATACAGTAGTAATATATTCGAATCACAAAAAACCAAAACGATAAACTAAAGAACGTGAGCGGTATGAAAAATAGTCCAACTCGTTAAACGACTCAATCTAAACTAGCGATGGAGCTAGGATATAAAAACAGTTGATTTTTTGTTTCTTAGCTCAAACTTCCACCCTTATAATCTAGCAAAGAAGTAGGACTAATATTAATTAGTTGCGGCATTTTATTTCACGCCGACAAACAAACCCGTGATATTATATGTCCCACAACAAGCGATGGTATAAAAAAAGTATTATGCTGGGATCCGCATTCTATCGACAGTACGCTAAAACGGCTTTTGACGTGTCCCGTTTTGTAAATGTAAACAAAAAAAGTGTTAATGTAAACTCTCAAAATTTAATATCCCAAACGATTTCTGATAAGAATTTTGTTTTGTGAACACAAACAATAAATATTTATAAGTGAAAATTTTAAAGATTTCAGCTGACGTTAAGCAGTGTAGTACTCAGCTAGAATACATGTGTTCAGTGGTGTAGGATGGTGTCCTGCCGCCCGGGACGGTCCTTGAATTTACCGCCCCCAATATGTCATCAAATTTTGTTTTTAAATCGCTTCTAACATTTTTTACCAATGAGCTATGAGGTTTTACTACAGGTGGCTTAATTTTTTTATGTATAAATATAATTTTTCGAAAAATATTGTGTTTTTTTAAAATGCCCCCAAAAATGTGCCGCCCGGGGCGGTCCGGCCCTTCCGCACCCCACTTGCTACGCCACTGCATGTGTTAAAGGGATACACTATGACTGTACTCACCCTTGAAATAAGAGCCAAGAATCTGAGTCCGCACTGTAGGCTTCACATAGTTTCATTTGATAAATATAAATTTGAGGAAAAAAAGGCTACAATGCTGCTAAATACATAAAACTTGGTATGTATTCAAATATATACGCAATATTTGGTAAATTATATAAATAAAATCTATGGGTAGCATATTATTCTATCACTGTGATATTACAGAAACACGATTGTATAAGCTATTATGAATATTACAACTGTACAAGCTTAAGAATACAATATACACGTCATATTGAATACAGAGTTTAAAAAACAATGTCTAGCACGTATATGTTATGATACATCTATAGAAGTATACAATGAATACTCACCGTAAAAAAGTTAATCATTGAATTTTAAAACTGCCAATCCAGTTTCCAAACAATATTATGGCATGCCTGTGACCACGAATAAAGTACAAATCTGCCGTCGCCTTTAATAAGCGGACAGTTATTTCTGGCATAATACTCCATACTGTAAAGACTCCAGAGAAGTCCATTTCCTATAGTCAATGTTGTCAAAAGAAAAATGTTTCCCGTCGAGTGACTCATATTCTTCACAAACATGGCGAACATCATTCCAAGGAAAACGAAGAGCGTAAACTGCACTGGGTAAAAAAAACCAAACGCATACATTAAAACTAATTCGTGGACCGCAGCTGACAACACAAACACGGCCACACTGCTAAATACTCGGTTACCAGTCAATAAAAATATATCTTTGAGAATGTGTATCTGCAGCCATTTTTGTATTACTATGTTCGAAGTGCGGAAGTGTGCTCCGTAGCTAGATTGATTCCACCAGTCCTGAAAATCAAAATAATTACAAATGTTATTACATTAAAAAAAAAATTGAGGTGCATTCACATTGCAAAATTCTTCTTCTTTGAACCATTCACTTTATAAATACCAATAATATCTAGCTGATATTTATTGTAATCTTCAATGATACATCAATAAATGAAATGGGGTCACTTTGTACTCCGTCGCACCTTGATCCTATTTTCAACGTTACGGTACCAAAGTGTTAAAATGATCAGGATTGATTTCGTTCATGACGAGCATTACCAACTGATAAGAAAATACATTAATACATTGCAGTTTTTACAGAACAAAGTAAAAAAATCCCCTTTTTTGACCATATTCGCTCCCTACTCCCTATATGGCACACGGCACCTCCATGTGTAACAAACATTTGGCAATAGTATGGCAAATGAATGGAATCAAAGTATTTTCTTATCAGTTGATAATGCTCGTCTCGAGTGAAACTGGTCCTGATCATATAAAATAAAAGTGGAATTAGTACAAATGATTGTTTTATTTTTTGAATACAATGCCTTTCCACCAAGTATCGACAGTGAAAACCTTAACTTTTCCGGTTCTAAGCTCAAGAAATGCGACCCCAATACCCACATTTTCTTAAATATCTATTTTAATATGGGTGATACAATGTTTATAATTAAGGTATTCTTATATAATAGTTTTTTGAACCTTTTGTAGTTTAAATAAATACGCAATAACGTGATAATGCGATAACGAGATAAGCGCCCGCTGATCAGCGATCGTTCGTAAGATAACTGGACTGAACGCGTCAGTAGCAAATTCACATTTGTACTGGAATGACGTCTTTTTTACGCGCAACTTAAAATATGATTATTTATTAAAAAAACACGGATTTTTATAAAAAAATGTATGAGGAATGATGCAGAGAGATATTTTAAAGCCCTGAGACTATTTTTTTTTTGAAATTCATAAGAATAAGACCAATAATGAGGAAACCACTGGGGTCCCTAAACGACCCCCATCGGCAGAGAAGTATTTTTCTAGTCTCCGAGCCGCGAGAGTTAAAAGTGATAAATGGTGTTACAATCAAATATGAACTTAAATATAGAATTTGCATACATTCTGATTTTATTTTGATTTCCATCGAGCAACTTACAAATTATTATCAATTGAATGACAATTTTAAGATTCTGGCGTGTGAATTCCTAGTAAAATGACAATACATGTTAATATTTCATGTTCTATTTATCAAATTGGCTTTGTTAAGAGGTATGAAATAATTATCATAATATATTAAATGTTATTACAATATATTTTATTAAAATGAATGAATTAATCAATGAATGAACAAGACAACTAAGGAACGACAAAGTAGTTTTGTAACCTCTAAAATCCACTTAATTGGCTTACAATTCAAGGTAATAACATACCTAAGCCCATCGATTACCGACATTGTTGACGTTTGACAGATCGATCAATAACAGCAGTGAACATAGCCACAGTTAATATATTATGAAGGTGTTGTGCATAAGTAACCGGGCTCTTTTGATATCTACACTAATAAATCTCAGAATAAGACTAAAGAAATCCTAATAAAGCTTATCTCTTGTTATCTTATCTTTTAAAGAGAACTGCTTGTTACTCAGTTACTCTCTTTTTGCAAGAGAGTAGGGATAGAAATATAAGGCTAGGACAGTACCACTGGTTAACTAATTGTTCTCAATACGCCAATTTTTTTAAGATTAGATGGTTAGGAAAGAATTTTTGACACAGCAGACATCCATGCCTTCCAACAGAAATCAATCCATAAATCGATTGAAAAACCATTTTTTTTAAACTGCCCTTACTGGAACTCGAATCCATGAGCATAACAACAAAAGCCAACAACGTTAATCATTCAATCAGGAATCTTTATATATCGTTATATTAAATAAATCACATTTAATCTTGAAAACCTACCAATTGGAATTATAATAGAAGTAAATTTATATGAACATACCAAATAGAATTGTCTGTCGGCAAATGTTAATACTTCTGATGTAAAATTTAGCCAACTGTGAAGAATTACATGCAATCCGCAGACTAACAGTAATATTCCTGGTAGCATTGTAGAAAACACTGATGTAACAAACTGCCCCGCCTCTATAACCTGCCAAAATTACAATGAAACATGATTACATAATATGTGTCTTCACAGAATAAGGTTTCTCATTGGGCAAACATGTTATAAGCTGAATTAGTGCATATTAAAACAATAGTTGGATCGATATCTGCCCGTACGCAAAATTACGGTACATTGAATTGGAGCTAAAATCACAACGATAAATCGCTGCGTCGGCTTTTTCATTAGAGAAATGAGCAGCAATTTTTCGCTGCTCCGTAACCAAAGGGCTAATGAACATATACACCTTAGCCTGATTTATGTGGCAGATAAGTTTCAAACGAACGATAGGTTACAGTATATTAAAAGAGAAAAGCACCTGGCCACGCCACTGGCTCGCTGTTTATTATATAATAAATGAATTTTTGCAAATAAGTCACTTAACAATGTGTCTTATTAAAAGTTGTCACAATAGACTATTTCACGTACCCTTAAATATATGAAAAAATATGTTCCTAGCAGTCTTTTCAGGAAAATTTAAAATTTTGAACTAAACAAGAAAGCAGCAATGATAATCACCAGAAACTTAGTACAAGTGCAAAGTAAAAAACGAGTGTAAACATTGCACAATTTTGCTTAGGTAAGAATACAGCCGTTATAATTTAAAAGCAGTTAATTAAATGCATTTCAAACTTTATAATTTTCTAAATAAGGGTCTGCTGGTCCAAATTTAAATTTAAATACCGTTTGTTCTATTACAACTCACGGCTAGTAGTTAGCAGAACTGCTTCCACAGTTGATCTCATATTAATGAGTTAATTTTGTTTGATGAAGTAATTTTATTCAGGTTAAAAACTTAACTTTTAGATTTTTAATATTTTTTGTGACAAACCTGATTCGGTGTGCCAAACGAAGACCAATGAGGACTCACTAATCTTACAACCAGCAAACTCATGAGCCATATTATAGCGAACATTTCTAACAATCTCTCGCATGCAAAACCCCATCGGATTTTTTCAGTTCTAAAAATTATAAAATGTAAAAACATGTAAAAAAATATGCAAAGAAAATCTGATATGAGTGTTAATTTGGAGTTAGTTGTAATAAAATCTATTGCCTCGAATGACAACAAATATTTGGCTTGATTTGTCTATATGTAAATCTATACTGCACAGGACAACACATCACACACACAATATATACCTATACATTTGGTGCATCAAGCACATTGTATAGTGCAGTGGTCTCCAAACTCAATAAGGATGTGAGCTACTTTCAGAAATTCAAATTGTCTGGTGAGCTACCTATACATATTCCTTCTTAATTGTTTTTTATCATCAGCCCTTATCGTACCATACATAATATTATTATATTACTTAAAATATTATGTTTCTAATAAAACATGAAATGTGTACTTTAATTATTTATTTACAAACAAAATAATAGTTGAAAAATAAGTGTGTGTAAAAATAAATATAAAAATAAAAATAATTAGTGAAAAGAATGGCATTCACTTTCCTCCTCAATTTTTTCAATTCTCGGAGAGTACATTGTCACTCTCATCCGAATGCATCAAGATGTCATCTGTGAGTCTGTTTTTATATTTACTCTTAACCCCCTTCATAGTGGAAAACATTGATTCACATAAGTAGGTAGAACAAAACAATTGTTTAAGTTTGAGCGCAATTTGAACTAAAATTGGATACTTTTCTTTTTGGGACGAAAGGCCATACAGATTTTATAGTTGAGGCAACACTATTAAGCAACAAATCACATTGAAATTCTATCAATTCCATTTCTGATGAAGTGTCATTTTCTTGAAAATTTTCGACGATACAGCTGAAAAAATAATATTACAACGGCAACCTTTTTTGGCATTTCGTTGAAATTTAGCTCAATTTTATTTTTTATTTTTCGAGTTCAATAATATTTTTTTATAGGCAAATTTATAAATATGATAAAATATCCTACGCCGGTATCCTACCGGTAGTTCGCGTGCGAGCATTTGGCGATCACTGGTATAGTGCAATTTTGACAGATGCAACTGCCATTTCATAATTTCAAGTCTTAATAATAATAGCTTGCTGGAGACAGGCTGGAGACGAGTTATTGAAACATAATAATAGTACCTTGGGTAAGAATCTCTGTAGAACATTGTCGGAGCAAAAAGGTAATAAAGATATGAAGAGAATGCTGGGTAGGGTATTGATGATTCCGATGTTGAGTTCAGCACACGTGGAGAGACAGTTCGAACATATGAATGTATCTTCATCACAAAACGAAGCTGCAAACCAAATTCAATTTTGTATTAAATTACTTACATAACTGAAATAAAAAATATTGTCAAAGTCCTAACGACATAGTATGATAAGAAAAACTATGTATGTTTTTTATATTTCCCTAGTTGGTCGCCTTGAGCTAAACCGGTACTGATCTAAAATAAATAATTTGCAATTTGTACAAAAGTGATTTATTTTATATTTTAATACAATACCTTTCAGTGAAAGAACTTAAAAGTGATCATAGTATGAATTTTGTTTTATTGTATTTGTCAGCTTAAAATAGTCACGAGTATACTTTTTATTCATAATGACCAACGGAATTGATTAAATTTTGTTGATACTCAACCCTATTTTCAGATTTATTGATTTCAGGAGACTAATTGAACCTGGTCGCTAATGCTCAACATCTTCTCTGTGAATGTAGCAGTTTTTTTTATTTGCTTCAAACATGTTTTTTAGGTTGGTAGATGATAAAATAATGTATACATTATGGCCAATGTTCCTTCTAAGACAAGAGGTTAACTGTAAAGAAAATTCAAAGGCTCAGAAGGGCCTATTCAACAAATGCACTACCTAAATTGTCATATAAAAAAATGTCCGCTCCCAATGTTGAGCATATGGACTCCTAATAGAGTTTACCTCAACAGAATAGTTTCTACGAGAATAGCTTGTTACTCAGATGCTCAACATCTTTTTGAGAGTAGGGATAGAAAGATAGGGAGATAGGACAGGACTTGTGATTAGCTTAGGTCAGTGGCGTAGGAAGGGGTCCCACCGCCCAGGGCGTTTCTTGAACCTGCCGCCCTCACCCAATAATTCCTCTACGTTTTTAAAATTACTTCTATTGCTTTAGCTGTGAGATTATACTACAGGTGTCTTAATTTTTTTTATTCATAAATATAATTTCTCTTAAAATATTGTATTTTTTTTTTTTTTTTTGGATTTTTTTTCAGAGCAGAAACTTTTTTTAATGTGTCAAAAAAATATTAGTAAACTGTCTTTTTCATTATGTTTGGAGGAATAGTGGCAAGTTGCTGCTATTATTATAAGTATTAATTTTACAAATAAGTAAACGAATTTAAAATTGTAAGTTAATTCATAACAAAAGATACCAGATTTTATTTTGTAAACATAACATTTGGGGAAAAAAACATATTTAAAATTTAATTTTCTGGCTTTTCTCTTCACAAAATCGTTAGTAACGTTATCAACATCTATTTTATCTGACAGTTAAAGTTTTATTAAAAACATGGTTGTAGAGTTGGTGTAGTTACCGAAGTCGGAAAAAACTTACGACCCCGACTCATTTTTCAGTTTTTTGAGTGTATAAATCGCTAAAGTCCAATGTCGCCACTGGTCAATCTGGTATGAATGTAAATTAAATAAGAAAGAGATTTTTTAAATAAATTGAAAAAGTATAAGAGTAAGTAAGAGTATTTCAATTTTCCTTCACATCTCTGTTTGCTTAGCAGGAACAGCAAAAATTTTTTTAATTCTTCCCTAGCAATGTCATCATAATCTTGTTATTAGTGTTTTACAAAGCACAATCATGCGAGGAAAAAATGGTGAATTAATTATCGCTTGCATTGATTCTTTGTACGAAACACTTTTTGTTTATTAAGTTTCTTTCTATTTCTCAAAAACGCGACCCTCAAAAAGTTGTGTTTAATCAGTAAGTCACAAACCACAAATTAGACGAAAGAAACATAATATTGAAATAAAGCTCTCATTGATTATATATCCAAAAAAATTGTATTTGTTTTTTTACCTTTGAAAATTTCAAAAATGCCGCCTCCAAAGTACGTCAGTGAGTGGAAGAAAATTAAACACACACAGCTTAGAGGGAGCATTGATTACGACTGTGTTCACTGTTGTTATTAATCGATCTGTCAACTGTCGGTGACATATTAAGATATTGGCTATGTTTAGTACCAACCAAAAAAATGTATAGAATGATTACAAAAATCATGCTGTTTGCCGCGAAGGTGTTGTGCATTACTAACTGGGCTTTGTGCCTGGTCGCTAATAAATCTGAAAATAGTACTGCATGTCTTTTTATTCCTAACAACTTAAATGTCATCAATATGTTTGTAATCTAGATAAATAGTATTTATCATTACTAAATGAGTAAGAATTCAAAAAGAGTGCACAAACTTTAAATATGTCAGAAGGGAAAAAACCAGGTCACTACGGATCATGAATAAAAACATACGGAAGCGCAAAATGATTGAAATTTCATATTGAATTTCCATCAAGCACCCTCAGTCAATAGAATTAATGATGTATTTTGAATAAGCTTAGCATATCATGACTTACCATCTCAAACATAATAATAATGGAGGATACTACTGGAAAAATTATCCTTTCAGATGTACAAAATAGTGCACTCAAAAATGAAAATTGAAACACAATGTAACTTGTCAGCCAAAAGATGTCCCAAAACTTTCGAATTTTACCTGAAATAATTCAAACAAAATAATATTTTACTTATTTTGAATTTAAATGATTTTGAAAATATGCAGTATAGTTTTTTTCCCACGTAACGGCGTTCTGGCACCTTGTTTTAGATATTTGAGAAGCCATATATTCCACATTGTTTGAACAGACATTTATTGAAAAAAAAGCTTGACAAGAATCGAGTTCCAGCACCTTTTTTTTCAAAAAAAGCACTGATTATAATATGTATGTGTGCTTTCATTATATAAAATAATAACTTCGTTCCTCCAATTATAACCAAAAAACAACAACTTTTTTAACAATATTCACTTCCAGTTGATCTACAAGAATTGCTTAGTACTCATTCACTCTCTTATGGGTGAGTGAAACGGTTTACCATGACAACTATAATTAAGACAAATTGTTAAGTGACACTACACTAGAGGTTTGCACGGGCCCGAGCTTGGCTCTCGGGCCTGAACCCGGCCCGCGGTCTGGGCCGGATTCGGGCGGGTAAACGCAATTGAGATTCGGGCTCGAGCCGGGACCGAATAAGGAATTTATTTCTTCAAAAAATTTTTTCACTATATCCGTGTCATAGGTCAGCCATGATGATTTTAACTATGACCAGTTCTATAGAGAATCATAAATTGTTGTAAATTTGTAAAAACGGGATTTTTTCGGGCTGAGGAGTATAAATCTGGGCTTCGGGTCGGGTTCGGGTAACAAGTGTAGTATTAGACTCGGGCCTGAGTCTTTCGGGCTCGTATCAGGTAATTTTGTAAAATTTCGGCCCGTGCAGACCTCTATTGTACACATATTCATTTAATTGATAAAGCATATTAATTTTTCAAAACAACTCAGTTGAGTTAAGTATTCCTTTCTTATTCTATTCCACAATCAGTTTGCTGTAAAAGGGCCCAGTGGCGTGCTTAAACAGTGACTTCCTATTTTTTCAATAAATAAATTTATCTCAACCAAAATTAACTACTTTTTTCTTTTAAATAGATACATATAGTCAGCACTAGCGATAAATAAAAGATTAACATCATCATTCGTTTTTTGACATTTAACAATCTTCCATTTGACAGTTACTACTTCATTATTTAATTGGCTATGAATGTCCAATGAAAGCTGAAAAAAATGAAAAACTAATGTAAACATTAATGTGCTTCATTTTATGAACGATTAATAAAATTTTCAAAAAAAGTAAGTTGTGAGAAAATAAGAGGTTGCTGTTTAAGCACACGACTAGCTCCCTGTTTATTATATACAGTAAACTATTTGTGGGATAGAATAATAAGAAATGTCTTTATCAACTGGGATGTTTTTAAAATTCTATTCAACTAGATTTCAGTAGTTAAAATATTTTTTGCAAATAAGTCCCATAACATTTTTTCTTTTTGGCAAGTGTCAACCGTTTTGCTCACCCTTAATCGGAGAAAGTAAGGAATGAAATATCGGGCTAGGACAGGGCAAGAACTAAGCTCATCACTCTTGCTCGAAATGGTGAATCAGTGTCCACTTTTCTTTTCAATTGATGTTTTCATCTACATATGTTCGAAAACATGGATGCATGTGATGCCCAAAATTTCCTCCCTCCTGTCTGATTTTAAAATAAAATCTTGTTACAAATGTAATATGAATATTATGAAAAAGCTATTTGATTCTGATAACATTAGGTATTGCAATCTCATTGAAGTGTTCAAAGAAAGTCTCGACATTATACTCACTGTGTTTATAAATGGCGAACCTCATGACAGTCCACCATTTTAGAAACCAGTAAGGCAATAGAGCCACAAGTTGCATCACTCCCCACACAATAATGACTAAGTCCATTTTGGCAAAAACTGACCGAATTAGATCAGTTCCTAAATCTATTCTGAAATTAAACAAAAAACAAGAAAGTCAATCAAAAATAAAGAACTAATCTGAATGTAAAATTTATATACGCAATAACAAATGAATCAAGTTTTTAGTAAAAACACAATAATCCTTTGTACTTCATTCCACTTTATTTAGTATGTCAGGACCGGTTTCGCTCATTACGAGCATCGTCAACTGACGATGTTCAGTTCAACTGTTCAACTGACGTTCAGTTCAACTGACGATTATCAGTTGACGATGCTCGTAATGAGCGAAACCGGTCCTGACATATTAAATAAAGTGGAATGAAGTACAAAGGATTATTGTGTTTTTACTAATATAATGCCTTTCCACCAAGTATTGACAGTGAACACCCTAAAAGTAATCAAGTTTTTATTGAAAAAGAGATTATATCAACATCTTTGATTGCGTGGAACATATGGCCACCACGCGGCACCTCCATGGCTTCCTATCTCCCGCCATTTGCATTGCTTCCTCCAATGGCACGCCAGCATCCTTTAGTTCCGCCAGGATGCCGAATGCATTTATTTTTGAAGCTCAGTATGTAGTTTTTCTGAGTCGTTGTCATGTGACATGAGTCGCTACCGTAGAGCAGCAGTGGTAGAATGCAGGCTTTGAACAAATGGCATTTGGTTTAAATCGTTTACGAACATCTGGTGATCTTGCCACTTACCAAACGAAAATTTTACAGGAGAACAAACACTTAACCCACATAATTAATATAAGATTAGTTTTCTCACGCAAATATTTTTTTCTAAGTGTGTTAACAGTAAGCAAGTTGTCATATTGTTTTGGTATAAGACCAATAATAATAAAAAGCCTTTCATTGCCAACCAATAACAATGGTCCAGATTCTGTGAAAATAAAATCTTGTAGGTAATGAGATAATCTAAATTTAGTATAGCTCTATTTAGTTGTTGCTAATTTTAACCCAACGATCTCTGATCTCCACAACTATGACGAGACACTGCCTGAGAATCGTTTTAGACCCAGAGCAGTCCTGCTCGATGACCCTCCATAGATCTTATGTCGTCTAAAATTGTCAATTTTAGAACAAACTTAGCATCACGAAAATGACTCTCTTTGCTTAAAAACAATTTGTATGCTGTATGTGTGTATGTATGTATGCGCATGTGTGTGTACATGTACGGATATAGTATGGAGGAAGCATATGGAATGTGATTTGCAAAATAATGCATATGGAGTTCCCGTGAACTTCTTATCTCTGTAGTGATCGCGCCCTTCCGTCTGCAAACGACGGTAAGGGGATGCAATTTACAATTTTTCAAAATCTTTATCGATGAAGGAGACTGGAAGAACCTTGGTGCGTCCTGGTACTTGAAGCTCCATAAATTTGATATCCAAAAAAAAAAAAAAATTTTGAAATTTAAGAAATCATAAAAATAAGTAGGAAAACATGCAGTTTTTTATATTGAATTGATTGTTTTAGCCTACACGAATTATTTTGTTGAATAAAAATAATAAGACTCTGTTTAAGGAGGTCATTATGATTTATCAATCTAAATTGCATACAGTTAAGGGATTCACATTATAAGGCATCCCTTGGTTGAAAAAGGTTGAGTTTTAGTTTGATCTCTTTGTCAAATTAAAATTTGGAATATTTTGGACGAGTACCTATTCACAGTGCTTTTTTTTAGAAAAAAAGGTGCCGGAACGCACTTTTTTCGAGCATTTTCTAAGAAGGTATATTATTTATTATATATTCGAATATCATTTTGATAGAATTAATGACGGCTTTTCATATAATGCATAGAAAATAAAACAAAATATACATATTTTTAAATAGAAAAAATAAAATTAAGCATTTATTAAAATTTCGAGAAAAAAAGGTGCCGGAACGCCGTTCCGCCGCGTTACAGGGTAAAAAAGCCCTTCCTATTCATAACTCAAAATACCTTAAAACAACAGTTTGTTCCTGTTTGTTTAACGCAACCCAATTGTTTTATGTAGGTTGAAATTTAGAAATTTTATATTCAGATCAAAGCTTTTTTTTGTTGTTACGAATAAAAGAATCAAACTTAATATAAGTGAAAAAGTCTCACCTGCCATGTTCCACTACGTCAAGGATTAAAGAGTTAAGGAATAGAATGATTGTCATGCCGACAAATATGTTATATATTGTGCGATTATGAGGGATTTCCAATAAATCTGTCAAATGTGAGTTTCGTTCCACAAATAGATTGTCTGTTTTTTTTGAATTTCTAAAACAGAAACGAATAAAATATATAAATTTCTATCATACCTGCCACTATATTTTTGGAAGGGCTCATAATAGTAAGTAACTAAATATATTTAAAGAATACAAATTGATACTTAGTTATTTTGGTAATTATCAAAGATATTAATATCATATGAGCCTGACTATATAAGGAGAGGCTTTAATTGGAAATAGAGGGGTCGCCTTGTATTCGAAACATACTGAAAGCGTGTGTGAGTGGATCCTGCAGCCCTGGACTCAAATTTGCGATCCAACATCAATAGATTTCAAAAAATTTGCATATTATCCAATATTTTGTGAAAAATTATATAGTTCTGGGTTTCTTTAAAACTTCATTTTTTATAATATCAATCATTTTGTTATGGGGTAAAAGTGTTTTTCCAAAAAAATGATCATGAAATGGGGATCGCCTTTTACTCGGGATTATACGGTAATTGAAATGGAATTTACTTTGTAGAAAATTTTCAATGTATTTAGTTCCACTAGAATTATCTAATATTGGCATAGCTAGTTAATTCACCGAATGGTCAAATTCTCTTGTGAATTCCAAAGCAATTATATATTGTATACATATCCAGCTTTATTTCATTAGTATTTTCAAAAAAGAAAAAATATTTTCGAAAATGTGCCGCCCGGGGTGGTCCGCTCACCCCCCCCCCCCCATCTCCCTCCTTGCTAAGCCACTGCTCCAGAGCTATTATATACAGTTAAATAATATCACAGCTAGAAAATAGCATTCAAATGTTATTTTACCGTCTTAAACTTTAATAGACTGGGGTTAATAAAAATTTAATTACAACATTTAACACTTATTACTATCTCAATTTTACATTAATTTTGACGGTATATTATAATCCTAATTTCATCATAAAATTATCATATTTTTCAACAATAAAAATCTAAAAGAATGTTTCAATTACCTCATAATTATTATGAACGATGAAAGACAGACGAACAATGCTCGATTTCATTAATAACCATGTTTTTTTTACTCACCCTGCTTTTTCTATAGATTCACCACGGTCATTTTTGAGATGGCTCTTTCTCAAATTCTCTGTTTCAATATTTTCCGTCTGTTTCAAAATATCTCCTGTCATTCGGCGTTTCAACATTAAACTCATTTTCGAAATTTAGTTGTTGAGAAATGGAGCAATTTGGTCTAAAATAGGTAGCACTAATAATAATTATATAAAAAATAGCACGATCGTCCAACTCCACAGCAGTGTTTACTTAAACGCGCTATTCAATTTTAAAAAGAGGGTAGCAAACGCATAAATAAAAAAATAATCACTGAACACAGAATCTAAGTGCCTAAGGATAGAAAGACGTACTGCAACCTTCGATTGAAAACGTCAACAACGTAACATGAAGACGAGAATCAAGATGGTGTGGTATTTTCTTTTCCAAGTTTTAATTCAGTTCACACTTTCGGGTGGCGATTATGTGCTTAAAAATTTTAAACTTCGATAATTATTGCACTGAGAGATCAACTCACTTCATTCGATGATCCTTCAATGAAAATTTATTAATACTTATTGATTAATTAGTGTTAGACCCCATCTCACCGATTTGCTAACCGTCTCAATATTTTGAATAACAGTTTGACATAAAACCATACGAAATATAAGCTTACATGTGTTCGATTGTAGGTAGTTATTATTCCACAGTTCGGCATTGACCCTATCGTGGGTTCAACATTTAATTACGAAACAACCGGTTTTATGCTGTAACTGATGATTGCTTACTGACCGATGCTGTAACTTTGGCGGGTAATATACATTATTATTTAATATAAAACTAAGATGAACAACTGTTTGTCTGTAATTGTTTTTTTAATTATATCACGATGCAGAAAGTTAGAAAATGTCGAAATTTGATATTATTCAACTTTGAAATAAGTCAGCGTGTGAGATTTTGCTTCATCTTCCAGCCATTTTAAACATTTACGACATTGCGTGCTTTTGGTCCAAAACAGTGGCGGATTATCCCATAAGCGCAAGAGGCGCTTGCTTGGGGCCTCCAGATTTTAGGGGCCTCAAAAATATCTTTTTTTCCATATATTTTTAGATGTGAATGTTCATTTATTTAACATGTAACACTTTTAATAAAGAATATTTATTGCAAGGAAGGAGGCCCTAATAATTGATTCTAATTTTGGTAGTCATTTTTGAAATACCGCAATCCAACTAAAAATATTCACCAAATACCATTTTTTTGAAGTGACACATACATGAAGCTATTTTCTTTCATCCATACAAGATGATAATTGACAATGGGGTTTTTTATGTGTTAGAAACTAATTTGAAATCTGATTTGCGCCCTAAAACAATACGTCTCTCATAAGATATACCGAATAACTAAATTTTATTTTTTAAATTACGAGTAGAATTGTGGTTCTCACGTAAAACTTTACTGTGGCCACATTATTAATACTTATTATTATTATTAATAAACTTTACTGTGGCCACGTTAACGGTCCTATGAAAATCTCGTGAATCCCAAAAAATGTATAAAAGTATACGCTGGAACGCTCAAACCAATTTTGCTGACGAAAAAAAATTCAATTCATTGCATTCCTAATAAAATATATTTATCTTCCAAATATTTTCAATGAAAAAAAAAATAAGTATTACACATAACTTATTTATTCTAAATACTTTTTTTGTACAAAATATTTACATTTTCCTATTAAAAAATCAATGTTCCTTATTTCACGAAAACTGCTCAGAAAAAAAATCCAAAAGAAAAAAAAAACAAAATACAATACAATACAATATTTTTAGAGAAATTATATTTATAAATAAAAAAAATGAGCCACTTGTCGTATAATCTCATAACTAAAAATAAAGAAGTTGAGATTTTTTATAAAAGTGGAGGAATTATTGAGGGGAGGCAAATTCAAGAAACGTCGTGGGCTGTGGGACCCCTTCCTACGCCACTGAATCTAGCTTAATAGGATTTTTAAATTATCACAGTTGAGTTAAGCATTCCGTATTATTTATTATATTGTAAAAAAAAATATAGGGAGCTAGTGGCGTGCTTCAAAAGGAACCTTCTATTTTTTTCAATAAACATTCGCATATTAACCAAAACGATTTGACTTATTTTTGAAAAAAATATTAAGCCTTGACAAAATCAAATATATCGACAATTGTGTTATGTATACTCGATACCATACCATACTATGTTTTATTATTTATGACGTTCTATATTCAAATGTCCTTCGTGCATTAGAATAAAACAAATGAAGTATGAAACTTCAGTAGAATAGAAAAACAATTGCAACCTGTCACATTCTCACGATTTTCGTATTAATTATAAGATTGATTTATTGATTTATAAAGTGTAATATATTGTTATCTAAATAAAATTGAACCAACACATAAAAGTGTTTCAGTAAAAACAATAAACATAACATAAAAATTGGTGTCAGAAGTGGGATATGTGCTAAAATAACGTTAAGAAATTTATGGTGACAGTAAATTAACGGTGAATAAAATTCTTTAAAAATTAGCACGAATCAAATACACGAACAAAATAAATCTAATATAATAAAAGTACATCGATTAAATCGAACGGAAATTATAATAAATCAAATATAATAATAATACGAAACTAGAATAAGACTAAATCTCCAATTCTACGAAATCTATCATCGAAAATCTTCTACGTCGATATATCTACAAAATCTACATTGAATCTTCAACTTCAACTTCTACATGGTGAAAATAAATTCTGCGAAATCCATCATCGAATACTCAAACTACATCTTCTTGCCGACTTCAACTACATTTTCTTTGCCGACTTCAATTACATCTTCTTTGCTGATTCTACATCCAACTACAATAAAAATCTGCAAGCTGCCAACAACCTATTTCAACGACTACTAGAACCAAATTCATCTTCAAGTCAACGTTTGTTTAAACTTTATGCAATATATTATTCATCATATTCTGTGAGTAACTTTTGTAACAATTTTTCTTACTCAATCTATACACTTTCACATCAAAATGCCTACACTCACTATCGATACATTGATGAAGTTTGTTTCGACATTTGACGGAGAGAAAAGAAATCTGTATCCTTTTATTAAAGATTGCGATAATGTATACGAACTATGCTCAGAGCAACAAAAAAACATACTTCTAAAATTTATGATTCATTGCGTCGTAGGAAATGCCAAATACACAATTGCCAATTATAATTTTAAAAACTATGCCGAATTCAAATCATTTCTAATAAATACCTACGGTGAAAATAAACACACATCTCAGTTAGAACTGGAATTAAGAAATTGTAAACAAAACTTTAACGAACCAGTAATAAAATTCATACAAAGAGTTGAAAATTGCACTAATAATCTTATCGGAGCTGTTCGATTTTCGAACAAGGACGATGAAGAATTGAAAGGGAGAATAAAACAAATTGAAGACAGCGCTCTTAATACATTAATTTTAGGTATGACCAGTGAACTATCAACAGTAGTCAGGCTTTCAAAAGCAAAAAATCTTATTGAGGCAAAAAATATCGCAATTGAAGAAGAAAAGTTTTATAATGCAGTTAGGGAAATGAACTCTAACCCAAATAAGAGCAATCATAATTATTTCACCAAACAATCAAAGCCAAACTCTCTAAATTCAGAACATAATCAATTTGTCGGTAATCTTACATCTCAAGACAATTCAAAATTTTGTAGATACTGCAAAAAATCAGGACATATCTTAGAAGAATGTCGGAAGAGGCAATTTAATAACAACGTAAAAAATCAATATCAACAAAATTCTTCAAATAACAAATTCCAGACTTATCAAACTCTTCGTAATTCTCAAAACTTCCAACCTCCTAATAATTCAGAAAATTATCAACTAACTCCGAATGTACAAATCATTCAGGCAGAATATTTAAATTCAACAAATAATGATCAATCTCAACAATTTAACAACAACGTAAAAAATCAATATTATCAAAATCCTTCAAATAATAACTCACAAACTAATCAAACTCTCAGTAATTCTCAAAACTTCCAACCTTCTAATAATTCAGAAAATTATCAAATAACTCGGAATGTGAAAATCATTCAGGCAGAATATTTAAATTCAACAAATAACGATCAATCTCAACAACGATTGCAAAATGAATTGCAATTATCTTACTCTAATACTAATGCTGATGCATTGTCTCGAAATCAAATTTTAAATACCATGACCTCTCAAACTTTTTCGTATGACAACTTCCTAGAAAAACAAAATGAAACATTTAACGTTAAATTTTATGAAATAGATGAATCTCTTCTTAATCAAAATCAATCTATAGCACATTGTATTTCTAACGACAAATCGATGTCTAAAGGAATAGCTTTAGAAATAAGTTCAATGATCTCTAATTATGACGAATTATTAAATACATACTCTAAAGTAGGAGAAGTATTAAAATCAACAGAAAATAAGAATAATGTTTACCATTTAATAACGAAACAAAACTTTTGGGAAAAACCGAATTACCTTTCTATCTTTCAAGCATTATGTAACTTAAAAAATATTTTACATAGTGATAAGGAAACAAATATCTCTTTTCCATGCCTTGATAGTGGTTTAGACAACTTAAATTGGGAAAAGATAAAGAAAATTATCCAATATGTTTTTCACAACTCAAATATAAAAATAACGATATGTCATAATAAAATAATTAATCCTCATCACGACGAAATACCACAAATACTTAAAGAATATCATGACTCTCCTATAAGCGGACATTCAGGATATCATAAAACTTTAAATCGTTTACGACTCAAATATAAATGGACCAATATGCAAAAAGACGTTAAAACATATATCAGGCAATGTGAATCTTGCCAGAAAAACAAAATATATCGTCAAAATTTAAAACAACCCATAGAAATAACTACGACTAGCGGAAAACCGTTTGAACGTATTGCCTTAGATATAGTAGGTCCATTACCTTTAACCGAAAGTGGAAATAAATATATTTTAACTCTTCAAGACGATCTTACAAAATATTCTCAATGTTACCCTATTCCTAATCATGAAGCAATGACAATTGCATCTCAATTAACTAAAAATTTCATTTGTCAATTTGGCATCCCTGATAAAATTCTTATCGATCAAGGAAAAGATTTTACTTCAAACATACTTAAAGAAGTAGCCAAACTTTTTAAAATCGAACAAATCCAAACTAGTGCGTATTCTCTTACTAGTAATGGTGCGCTAGAGCGTAGTAATGCTACTCTAGCCGACTATCTAAAACATTACATATCTCCAAGTCAAACCGATTGGGACGAATGGTTACCTTTTGCTATGTTAAGCTATAACACTACTCCACACACTGCTACAAAATGTACACCTTTCGAATTAGTTTACGGAAACTCACCTAAACTACCAACAGCTATAATAATACCCGAATTTAAATATACATACGATTCGTTTTTAGACAATTTTAAGCTCAAATCAACCAAATCACACAAAATAGCTAGAAATAATCTAGTTGAAAGAAAAGAAGACAAACAATTAAGGCATAACAAAAATAAAACCTTACGAAAATTTAAAATCGGTGATAAAATATATTTAACAAATAATGCTACTAAACTAAATAAATCTAAAAAATTATCTCCTAACTTCCAAGGTCCGTACGAAATCATAAAAGTCAGCAGTCCTCTTAATATTACTATTAAAGTAAAAAATAAATTAATCAAAGTTCACACTAACAGAGTGAAACTTGCTATTTTAGATCCCTTACAGTAAGTGGATTTAAAACAGATTATGACAATCATTACATTATCTCAAAAATAACATCTTTATTCAACCTTAAACTCACAATATACACTCTTACATACTATATAAAATTGTTATCAACTATGTAACCAAGATTTTATTTGTAAAACCTGAATGTAAAAGTTACTCTAAAATGTAATCCTAATAAGTGAAAATGTACAAACATAAAATTATTATATATTTATTCCAGATGTAAATATCTTAAATGATGATTGTTGTAAGAAACAAATAAATAAATAAAACCCATCTCCTCCATTACAATCACTTACTATACTTTATGTACATCATCTCAATGTTTCTTATAATCATATATTTATTGTATAAACTCATTTAAGTTACCAATAAGTTTATTCTTTAGGGGGGAGATGTTATGTATACTCGATACCATACCATACTATGTTTTATTCTGTATGACGTTCTATTTTCAAATGTCCTTCGTGCATTAGAATAAAACAAATGAAGTATGAAACTTCAGCAGTATAAGAAAACAATTGCAACCTGTCACATTCTCACGATTTTCGTTTTAATTATAAGATTGATTTATTGATTTATAAAGTGTAATATATTGTTATCTAAATAAAATTGAACCAACACATAAAAGTGTTTCAGTAAAAACAATAAAACATAAC
>CM062826.1:29377258-29392967 GCA_031772345.1 Himalopsyche anomala
CCGTTATCATCCCTTTTTAGTACATACATACAAATATTTAACTTGAATACATTTATAATTTTATTGACGGGGAAATAAAATTATAAATATAATAGAAAAAAAATATAGTTCAAATTTATAAGAAGAATTATAACAGTAAAAAAAATCAAATTCAAACATTATTTTCGCTGGTTATCCTCAGGGTTTCAGGCTTCGGTCAGTTCATATTGGCAGAAGGCCACTCGTCTACATTCTCATATAATTAGTCAGGGTATTCCTTAAAATTCATTTTTTTTTTTTTTTCCATGTCCGCTCCCAATATGGAGCATATGGACCCCTAATGGAGTTTATCTCAACAGAAATGTTTCTACGAGAACTGCTTGTTACTCAGTTGCTCAACCTCTCTTTTTCCAAAGAGAGTAGGAATAGAAGGAAAGGGCAAGGACAGGACTAGTGGTTAGCTAATCGCTCTCCATACGCCTCGTTCATAGGATAGGATGGGTGGAAGGGGGGAATTCAAGACATCACATACATCCATGCCTTTGAACAGAAATTCATAAATCGATTGAAAAATCAATTTATAAAACTGCCCGTACCGGGATTCGAACCCGTGCCCTCCGTAGCGGTAGCCAACGATGTTGACCACTCGACCACACAGGCGCCAGTTCAAAAATTCATTTCTCATATAAAATAAACACACAATAAAATCAAACATAAAAATTATTATTTATTGATTTGGCATTTACTTGGTAGAACTCCATTTTAATAGGGTAAAATATCACGGTATTTCAGTTCTACAGTTTTTAAAAAAAATTAAAGGTTGATAGCTATTTCGGCTTACGCCATCGTCAGAACTATTCTGACGATGGCGTAAGCCGAAATAGCTATCAACCTTTAATTTTTTTTAAAAACTGTAGAACTGAAATACCGTGATATTTTACCTTAATAAAAATTATTCATAAAATATTCATAAAATTTAAAATAAAACAGGCGGCTGTGTGGTCGAGTGGTCAACATCGTTGGCTACTGCTACGGAGGGCACGGGTTCGAATCCTGGGACGGGCAGTTTTATAAATTGATTTTTCAATTGATTTATGAATTTCTGTTCAAAGGCATGGATGTATGTGATGTCTTGAATTCCCCCCTCCTTCCATAATTATTTAACAGATGATTAAGTTAATCCTTCTCGCGACGAATTTTACCACTCGGGTACGGCGAACTACTACCGGCCCACGAAATATAGTTTAGAATTCGTCGCTCTTTCGTCTCCGAGCAAACAATGGATATTCATAAAAACGCTTATAACTAAATTCTTAAGTAAGTGTATGCTAAAAGTTTAAAATACAGTTATAAATTGCAGGATTTGACGTTGGTCGGCGTCACCGATGCCGCTCGACGCCGCTATGTAGAATAACGGTAGTTCCGTGACCGGAACGCCTCAAAAATAATTCACAAAATATTTATTTCGGCGTCGAAGCGCTAGCGCCGACACAGTTTGGGGAATTCCAATATAATTCTTCTCCGCCACCTAATAAAAATGATGTTACTTATTCTAGTCTTGTCCAGTACCTGAGTCAGGATCGACGTGTCATGGGACTCTCGATCTGAGAACAACGACGCCTCCTCGATCTCCAACTCCTCAGATCGCTCGTCAGCTTCCAGCTAACGAAGGGCCTCCGTCGGCTAGAGCTCGCAAAATCGCTCAGTTTCAGAACTTGAAATACACTGAAATCTTCCTATGCGTATGACCCTGCTCAGTATACCGGACCTATCTATTTATGCTGAAAATCGCGCTCTTCATTGTTCGGATAACCAGAGTGCCGGGTTGAGGAGACGACGCTTCATCTAGCGTCGCCATTTCGTCGCGACGTCTAACCTAGTGAAGGGGTACCATCAGTGGCGGTTCGTGAACTAAAATCTTGGGTGGGCTAGAGAAAAGTTTAGCATTGTATACTATTTACGAAATTGTGTATGTTTCCACTTTATCTTATACATTAATCTACAAGCAAATTAACAAATATTACGACACTACTGCAAAGCATAAATTATTTTATAATAAAATCAAAACTAATGTAAGTAAGAAATAATAGAATAGTAGAAACTGGACCTCAAATTCGTCTCGTTCAAAGTGAACTAACATGTTTAAAAAGCCGTACGGAGTAACCGTCATCAACTGTCATACAATTCAACGAGATTGGTATTTGTGTTTGTATGTATGGTGACATAACTCGATTCCTTTGACTAAGCGACAGACAGAGACAACTGTCTGCTGCCATAGTGTCCAGGTTTGAAATGAACGAGTCAGAGAGTACATGTAGGAAAATTATTGGGAATCAATTTAAAGCAAAAATAAACACACCCCTATCAGTCATAAAGGGTGGGAATCCACCAGTTTATTAATTAAAACACAGGTTAAATAAATTTGGAAAACAGTGCACAGGCCAGCTCACAGGAGTGAGCGCTCAAAACAAAACAAACAATAATTCACAATTTCATAGTAATACGATACCTAAATTTGTAGGAATCCAATTATTCAATAATATGTTGGTTTGCGACTAAAGGTTTCAGATACCGTTCAGTTAAGTCAGTGATGCACAAACTGCGGCCCTTTTTCAATTTAATAAATGTAAGTAAGCTTTTTCTTCAATGAAGGAGAGTAAATCGATTCATTCAATTTTTCTTCAATCAAGGAGAGTAAAACTAGTTAAAAGACCAAGAATGCATTAACTTATGAATTGCATATAAATATTTAACAATGAAACGATTTTTAATAAGCAAGTACTCATCATCCTTTTTTGCATGGCTTATTTATTTTAGAAATAACACGGTTGAAATAATATAATGGAACCTATTACTCATTTATCTAAATTCACTTAATCTTTTCTACACGGTTTAAAGGCTGTTTTACATGGAACATACATATGTTCTGTATAAAAAAGGATTGAGCGTACTTAAAATGAAACTCTTTTATGTGTAAAAGGTATTATAGATATTATTAACGCAGAGATGCACGTCTGTTGTTGTTCTTCGATACGGTGGTATATGTGCGCGTGTGCGTGCAATAAATACACAAACACGCTTAACCTCCGAAACCGTAGAGGGTGCGCCCCTGCCTCTTCAGAGCGTAGACGACGTCCATTGCGGTGACGGTCTTCCTCTTGGCGTGCTCGGTGTAGGTGACGCCGGCGGACGAGCCGTATAGCATAAATACAGGCGGCGGAAACGGTTCGAAAACACAAGCCAGCACTACCCACATACAACGACCAAGCCTCAAAACTACTGCATAAACATGTCTGACAACAATACTCAAAACACGCCGACCGACGCCAACGACAACAATACCACAAAATTGACACCAGAGGAGAAAAAAATTGCATCGGAACCGATCACCATAACGGAAAAAACCCACCCAGACTCCATGCTCTTTAAAATCACTGACCTTCTCCACTCCGGGAAAGACGGAAAAGGGCTCATCTCGGTAGAGTCCCGCCTGACTCTCCATCACCTGCTCTGTATGGCATTCTCTCCATACAAAAAAACTGAAGAAAAGGCTCACAACCTTAAAAAAATTCTCCAAGATAAAAGCTTGCCGACCCCAGACCTCAGTTGGGAAGACATGGCCTGCGATAACTCCGACAACGACTCCACAGACTCACAGCCCCCCGAATCACGATCACAGCATACAATACCGCTTAAAAGAAAAATACGATCGGAAGAGGATGAACCCTTAAAAACGGAAACATTCAAGACTATACCCAGCCGCCGCACCAAGAAAGCAGCAAAAAAAGCCTGCAAAAACCCACCAGACTCAACACCTCGCGCAGCATCCCCGACAACTTCCACAACTAAGCCGCCCAAAAAAACCACAAACGACAATACCACTCCGCAGCCACCCACCAACAGCAAAAAAATGGACAACCCGACCCCGAACCAAAAAACAGAAAAAACACCTCCGATAATCATACATAATAAAAAAGACTTCGCCATCCTCGAAAACGACCTGAAGCTGGCCGGACTCTCAGGCTTCTCTGCAACAGACCAGAAAGATTCCCTGAGAGTCAACACGGAAAACAGCACCATTTACCGAAGAATCGTCGACTTCTTAGACAGACGCGGCATCTCCTTCCACTGCTATACTCTTAGGGAGGACAAAACGTACAAGATCGTCCTTAAGGGTATCCCCGAAAACTTCGAGGACTCAAAGGTGGAGGAAATGATGCGCGCCGAGGGATACCCGATAATAAGAGCGCAACGCATGAAAAAAGGAAATGACAGGACTCCAATGGCCCTCATGCTGCTCGACATCGAGCACACAGAAGAGGGCAAAAAAACCTTTGAGATTAAAAAACTCAGAAACTACAACGTTTCAGCCGAATCGCTGAAACGGAAAACCGAACTCGGCCAGTGTCACAACTGCCAGAGGTTCGGACACTCCCAGACCGGATGCCACGCAAAACCGCGATGCGTAAAATGCGGAAAAAAGCATAGAACAGACTCCTGCAAAAAAAACAGAGAGGACGGCCCAGCGACCTGCGCAAACTGCTCCGGACAACACCCGGTGAACTACCGGGGCTGCCCGAGTCATCCACGAGCAGGCCGACCCATAATGCGAGCCGAGACCTGGCCAGCACTACCCACAAACACGGGTAGACGATACGAAAACAAATCAACCGAACGACAACCACAACAACAACAGAGACAACAACCACGCACTTCCTGGGCATCGAAAGTTGCAGACACGACACAGCTGAGACCGACACCAAAACCTAACGTGAGTACCACGCATTTTTCCCCCTCCGTCCCACGTGAAGCCGCGCGCGGCAGGACCCTGGAAGAGCTCGTAAGAGATCTCCAGGACTCAATAGCGCGCAGCCAAGCAACCATCGCCCGCGTAAGCGAATACTACTACCAGACCACCTCCTTAACCAACCATGGCCAACACTAAGACAAAACCTACATCACTACAGATAGCGTTCTGAAACGCAAACGGTTCCCTACGTAACGATAAAATCGAAGTGCAAAATTTGACGACAAAAAAAAACGACATTGACGCACTACTCGTCAATGAAACGTTTTTGAAACCCGCGACACCGATTAACTTCCCGAACTACAGTACGCACCGGACCGACCGGACGCACGCGAGAGGCGGAGGAACCGCCATCGTAGTAAAATCACACATTGATCATTGTGCTATAATCCAGAAACCGCGATTAGCCTCTTGCAAACTAGAATCTACCGCGATATGCATTAATACAAAAAATGCAGGCAAAATACAGTTGATATCTGTATACTGCCCTCCAACACACCGAACAACATTGGCAGCATCAGACTTAAAAGATCTGCTGTTGAATGATATCCCCGCCGCCGTTATTGCCGGGGACCTCAACGCAAAACACTCAGCCTGGAATAGCCGTCGGACCACCTCCCGTGGCCGACTCGTCTACAAATTTGCACTAGACAACAACGCCGTCATTGCTGCTCCTATTGAGCCAACCATATATCACCCCGCAACGAACACACAAGATGTGCTCGATTTTGCATTATTAATAGCGATGTCGCACACACCGCAAATCAGAGTCGTTCACGAATTAAATTCAGACCACCGGCCGGTCCTCCTATTTTTAGCTGACCCCCATGATCCACTGGCTATAGTGCCGAAAAAAACCAGAGACAAAGTCTCCTGGGAAGATTTCAGCACCCACTTCTCAGACAACTTTCACAGCCCTGCCAGTCTCGCCAATACGGCAGACATAGACAGAGCAATTACCGGTCTGACGGATTCCATACGCACCGCGAAAGAATCCGCCACGACCAAAGTCCCCGTGGAAGACCACCGACCAGATATCCCAATTAGAATTAAAAACCTAATTCGGGAAAAAAACAGAGCGGCTAAGGAATGGCGCCGGCACGCCAATCCAACAGCACGAGCGCTCAAAAACCGTCTCACCGCGGAGATCAAAATTGAACTTCGGGAGCACAGAGACTCCACCTATGGTGAATACCTGCAAGGTATGACCAAAGGAAGCAACCCATTCTGGATCCTCAGCAAAGCAGTCAGACACAAAAAATGCCCCATCCAACCGCTTAACGGTCCGAATGGCCCGGTCTTCACAGCCGCGGAAAAAGCAGAAACTTTCGCGGAATCACTCGAGAAACAATTCTCTCCGAATGAATTCAATCAAAACGACCTCGTGCTCAAAACACGTATAGAAACAATAACCGCCAAATATATTAAAATCACTGAAGAGATCACAACATCTCCGACCGAGAATTCCATCGCACCCGCAACCATGGGCGAGATCGAATGCCGAATCAAATGCTTATCCAATCGTAAAGCCCCTGGCAACGATGAAATAAAGCACAATGCGCTGAAACACCTTCCCGAGAACGGTGTCAAAACACTCACAACGATCATAAATGCATGCCTAGCAGTCCAACACTTTCCGCCCGCCTGGAAAGCCGCAGGACATCATCTTAATCCCGAAACCGGGCAAACCCCACCAGATTCCAGAAAATCACAGACCCATTAGTCTACTCCCGACAATGGGAAAGCTACTGGAACGTGTAATTAAATCCCGTCTAGAGGAATTTGCGACGGAAAAAAAACTCATCCCGGATGAGCAACACGGCTTTCGTCACAGACACTCCACTAACCATCAACTACTCAGAGTTGTTGAATTCATCAGCGAAGGTTTCAACCGCCGATGTTTCACCACTGGCCTATTTCTCGACATCGCCAAAGCCTTCGATAAAGTTTGGATAGAAGGTATGATAGTCAAACTCTCCGAGGCCGGCCTCGAAAGTCCAATGATAAAAATTATAAACTCATTTATGACCAACAGAACTTTCCGCACTAAAGTTAACGGCGAATTATCGACGACGCGAACGCCGACAGCCGGTGTACCACAGGGGTCCGCCTTATCGCCCCTGCTGTACAATCTTTATACTCATGACATACCATCACCCGCACTCATACCCGGGATAAACGAAACAATCGTTGCACAGTACGCAGACGACACAGCGATCCTAGCACAATCACTAAACAGAAATAGAGCCACCGCACTTGTACAAAAGGCAAGTGAGGACATCCAAGCCTGGTGCGCCAACTGGCGCATTCAAATACACCCAGAAAAAAGCACTGCAATAACCTTCAGTCGCAGGCCAAATAGACACGATAAGAACATCAAAAGCATCCGGATGCGAAACACAGACATTCCGTGGGCACGAACGGTAAAATACCTCGGCCTTACACTTGATTCGCGACTAAATTTCAACAGTCATATATCTGTTAAAATAAAACAGGCATCCCAAGTCACGGGCCAACTCTACCCGATGATTGGGCACAGAAGTAAACTCGCAATAAACAGCAAGCTACTCCTGTACACCGCGATTACCCGTCCAATCATGACTTACGCATGCCCAATATGGGCGTATGCAAGCATGAAACACATCCAGACGCTCCAGACCCTACAAAACAAATCACTTCGAACGTTAACAGGCGCACCCTGGTACGTTCGAAATACCACTCTCCACAGAGACACCAAAACTGACACCATATTCGATCACGTCATGAAACTGTCTAAGAAATTCTACAGGGACATGACAGACCACCCAAACGACACTATCAAATCGCTACTAAACGATTACATAAAATACCCACACACCGACATAGCACGGCCAAGGAAAGTTCTCCTCCTCAAACCCCCCTAGCTCCCCCCCGACCCCATCACCCAAATGCTGGTACGCCACAAAATGGCGCATAAACCGGGGTGACGTCACAAACCACCCCAGGCACACGACACATGCCGACACTGTAGGCTCGACCTCCTCTCGAGGGTAAAAAACACAAAAAAAGAGGGACAAAAATATATATATATATATATATATATATATACTGCTGCTCGAGGTTAATGAATCACCCTACAGTGTCAACCAATCAACCAACCAACGCCAACAATACACACAAGACCCACACACAACTTCACTTATTTTTATATTTTTATATACCATTGTTACTTTCACTTTACCATTGTTATTTATTGTATATTATTATTGTTATTTACTTATTCTTGTTTGTTAAAAATTAAAAAAAAAAAAAAATATATATATATATATATATATATATATATTTATATATATATTTATATATATATATATGTACATACATGTCCATCCTGTCTCAAAAAAAAAAAAAAAATATATTATAAAACAGGAACTAACACTATAAAGAGGGGGAAAAAAAAAAGAAATCCCAACATAAGACGAAAGGGCAATTGGAGTAATCCATAAGGCCCCACATCCAAGTGAAAGACAAAAGGAAGATTTACATTCACGATCAGATAGCAGACCGGTGCACATCGCCACCATCGCTACTGTTCCACAATACCAAACATTCAGACAACAATACCAAACCTACCGACCGCTGCCATTCTATCACCGACCACCGCTTCCGAACTTCTACACCCGCAAGACAAACAACTTTACAAGCCAGCACTACCCACATACAACGACCAAGCCTCAAAACTACTTCAACTAAAAATGTCTGACAACAATACTCCGAACACACCGACCAACGCCAACGCCAACAATACTTCAAACTTGACACCTGAGGAGAAAAAAATAGCATCGGAAACGATCACCATAACAGAAAAAACCCACCCGGACTCCATGCTCTTTAATATCACCGACTTTCTCCACACCGGGAAAGACGGAAAAGGGCTCATCTCGGTAGAGTCCCTCCTGACTCTCCACCACCTGCTCTGTATGGCATTCTCGCCATACACCAAAACCGAAGAAAAGGCTCACAACCTTAAAAAAATACTTAAAGAAAAAAGCTCGCCGACCCCAGACCTCAGCTGGGAAGACATGGCCTGCGATGACTCGGACAACGATTCCTCAGACTCACAGCCCCCCGAATCACGACCACGACATACCATACCACTTAAACGAAAAATACGATCTGAAGAGGATGAACCCCCCAAACCAGAAACATTTAAGACTATACCCAGCCGCCGCACCAAAAAAGCAGCAAAAAAATCTTGCAAAAAACCCTCCAGACTCAACACCTCGCACAGCATCTCCGACAACTTCCACAACAAAACCGCTTCCCAAAACTACAAACAACAATACCACTCGCAGCCACCCACCAACAGCAAAAAAATGGACAACTCGACTCCCAACCAAAAAACCGAAAAAACACCTCCGATTATTATACACAATAAAAAGGACTTCGCCATCCTCGAAAACGACCTGAAGCTGGCCGGACTCTCAGGCTTCTCTGCAACAGACCAGAAAGATTCTCTGAGAGTCAATACGGAAAACAGCACCATTTACCGAAGAATCGTAGACTTTCTGGACAGACGCAGCATCTCCTTCCACTGCTATACCCTTAGGGAGGACAAAACTTACAAGATCGTCCTTAAGGGTATCCCCGAAAACCTCGAGGACTCAAAGGTGGAGGAAATGTTGCGTGCCGAGGGATACCCGATAATTAGAGCGCAACGAATGAAAAAAGGAAACGACAGGACTCCAATGGCCCTCATGCTGCTCGACATCGAGCACACAGAAGAGGGTAAAAAAACGTTAACTAATTAATTAAAAAACTGGGAAATTACAAAAATGCGGCAAAGACCACCTCACCGCAACTTGCGCCAACTGCGGAGGCCAACACCCTGCAAACTACCGCGGATGCAGCAAGCATCCAGCGAACAAACCAGAAGTGACGGCCAAAAACAAATGGCCCTATCCACCTGGAAGGAGCAGAACGGGCAAGCCAACGCCCAGCCAGACCGAGAATACAGACAACCTCAGCAACAACAACACTACTCGCACTTCGGCGGAGAACAAGGACAAGGATACACATCCAGACCAGACAACAAGCGTAGAGCTCGAGGCCAGCGACGCCAGCCAAATCGCGACCCGAGAGCAGTAACCACTCGGCACACCGCTGAAAGGCAGGCGGCCAACCCCCTCCCACTACTACCTAACCCAAACATTCACAGATCCCCAGAACAGGAAAGAAGCGAGAGACAGGCGTTCCTCATTCAGCTGGACGCCTTTCTTGCTTACGCCAAAGCCCAACTCGGCGGCAATAACTAGATCCCAATGGCTGTACAACGCAAACCTGTATCACTTCAGCTAGCGTTCTGGAACGCCAACGGAACGCTACACAAAGATCGCTCAGAAGCCTACACTTCCTTAGACGCCACGACATTGACGTACTGCTCGTCAATGAAACGTGGCTGAACCCTTCGACCAACATTAACATACCAAACTATACACTATACCGCACAGATAGGCTCCGTTGCAAAGGCGGCGGAACCGCAATTTTCATCAAATCATTCATAGACCATTGCGCGGCTCTCCCTCCAGTTCTGACCCACAGATCCAAACTAGAGTCAACCGCGATAATAATAAACACTAGAAACACCGGGAAAATTAAACTCATAGCCGTTTATCACCCCCCAACCGGACTGCTGGACCAAGCGGACCTAACAGCCCTGCTGGACACCAGCATCCCCTCGACCATCATCGCAGGCGACTTAAACGCCAAACATTCACATTGGCACAGCCGCACCACGACACAAAAAGGGAGAGTCGTATATAAATTCGCGAACGACATCCAAGCCAACATAGCTGCTCCCCGAGAGCCCACCCTATACCACCCAACAACCCGAACCGCGGACATTATAGAAATTGCCATATTAATCGATATGCTACTCGTACCACAAATTCGCATCGAAAAAGACCTCAACTCAGATCACGTGCCTGTACTACTGTACATGGGAGACCCCGGGGACCCAAATACAATACTACAGAGTGAAAACAAACTAAAAACGTCATGTGAGGACTTCGGAGAACTCCTCGAGGAGAACCTCGAAGTCCCACTCAATCTCACCAGCCCAGAAGCCATAGACGGCGCCGTAACTTACCTTACGGATTCGATAAAACACGCGACGAAATTAGCATCAACTTCAGTCCCACCGTATGGACACAGACCCGACCTCCCAGCTGATATCAGACAACTGATAACAGACAGGAATAGAGCCCGCCGCGAATGGCAGACACGCGAACCCCATAGCCAGGCAACGCCTGCACCGCCTGATGAAAAAATTCAGGACGGATACTTACGACAACAGACTAATATCGTTAGAGAAAGGTAGCAACCCCTACTGGACTCTTTGCAAGTACACCAGAAAGCCCAACGAAACCGTCGCGCCTCTTCAAGGACCCAACGGCATGGTGTACACAGCAGAGGACAAATGTAAAACATTTGCAGACTCATTAGAAAATCAATTCTCACCAAACGTGATAGACGCGAACGACACAACCCGCATTAACAGAATCGGTAAAATCACCCAAGACTACGCTGACATTATTAATGAAGCCAAATCTAACCCACCAACACCACCTATCGAACTCGCTAGCACGGACGAGATAGAATGGCGAATAAAGAGACTGGCAAACCGTAAAGCGCCGAGAAACGACGGAATAAGCCACAGAGCCCTAAAAAGCCTCCCCATAAAGGGAATAGCAGCACTCACTCAGATAGTAAATTCATGCCTGGAAATCCAGCACTTCCCAACCGCGTGGAAAGATGCGGACGTGGTCCTCTTCCCAAAACCAGGAAAGGACCACAAAGTTCCAGAAAACCACAGACCAATCAGCTTGCTCCCGTCAATGGGCAAACTGCTAGAACGCGTACTAAAAGCAAGATTAGAAAAATTCACCATCGAAAACCGACTGCTCCCGGACGAGCAACACGGTTTCCGAGAAAAGCACTCGACGAACCACCAACTCCTGCGAGTCGTAAAATACGCCACCGACGGATTCAACAGACGCCAATTCACCACTGGACTATTTTTAGATATCGCGAAAGCCTTCGACAAGGTATGGATAGAAGGGATGATCGTCAAACTCGGTGAGTCCGGACTCGATCTAGCCATGAGGAATATGTTAAACTCATTTCTAACAAATCGACAATTCCGCGTTAAAGTCAACGGAGCAACTTCAACGCCGCGCATACCCAGTGCCGAAGTCCCTCAGGGGGCCGCACTCTCACCTTTGCTATATAATTTATACACGCACGACATCCCGATACCGGCTAGCACTTCGCAAACCATAATTGTACAGTACGCCGACGACACAGCTATTCTAGCCACATCGATAAATCGTAACAGATCAACTGCCCTAGGCCAAAAAGCAGCCACCGACATAGCAGAGTGGTGCAAAGATTGGCGCATCAAGTTACACCCAGAGAAGAGCGCAGCCAAATGCTTCAAGCGCAAGTCAGACAAACACATGCGGAACACACACAGCATCCGGATGCACGGCACAGATATACCTTGGACCAAGTCGGTCAAATACCTCGGGGTAACTCTAGATCACAGACTTTCATTCAACGAACATGTTGCAATCAAAGTTCGCCAAGCCAAACAGATCAAAGGGAGGCTTTACCCATTGATAGGTAGAAATAGCAAACTTGCCATCAGCAGCAAGCTCCTAATCTACACCGCGATAATCAGACCAATCATGACGTACGCCATCCAAGTATGGGGCTACACTAACATGAATCATATCAAAATGTTTCAAGTCATTCAGAACAAAACATTGCGACAAATCACGCGCGCACCGTGGTTCGTCCGCAACACCATTCTACACAGAGACCTTAACACAGAACCGATCCTTGATCATACCGTGAAATTGGCGAAGAAATTCTACAAGGACACGGTGGATCATCCTAACATGACCATTAAAACACTACCACACGACAACACACACTTTCATACAAAGTCTGTGCAGCCACGAAAGATCTTGTTGTTAAAGCCACCCTAGAATCCCATACCCATCCCTAGATCCACCTGCCTGACGTCGGCTGCCGGGAGGAAGCACCACGCAGGGAGTTCACCCAACTCAGATCCCCATCAGGAACTTGAAGAAGATGACACCACGACAACTTCTGCGAGAACTTCGAGCTCAGAGACCGCCTGGGACACTGGACTCTGACAACCAAACACAGCGCCCAACTGACAATTTACACATTACAACAGACGTATCAAGTCATTCTGTGATTGTTGTTTTGCTCGTATAATTATGGTATAATATACACCTGACACTTTTTTAACATCGTTTTGTAATAACACGAAATTAAATACGTAACGTGCTTATATGAAACTTTGAAGATTGTGTTTGTTACCTATTTTCACAAGTTTTTTTTATGTCAAGATGTAAAAAAAGGTTCGAGTGTATGTACATTAATTGATATTTTCAATCCAAGACCGCTCACAAAGTAAAGCAGGTGGCCTGCTAATGAATATATCTCAGCGAGACCTTCTTGTCATATTCATATGTGATATACAAAAACATCAACAATGCAATGTGGGCAGTAAAATAAATAAAGACAAACATAGTGAGGCGCAATCAAACAAGGCAAGGCCAAAATGAAAAACCAGTGAAGACTAAGCTGACGGTCGAATATTATTTCACAGCCAGTCGGCGTGTCAGTGTGGCCGACTTACTTACTACATACGCTACATGGTTTCATGATACAATTTCCGGGAGACGGCATTGCTTATTTATTTATTTATTTTCAAACATCGAACATCGTTACATGGTTTTATGATACAGTTTCCGGCGATACTGGCGGCCAGACAGCATTGCTTATTAAGTGTTTTCAATATATAACAGTAAGACGGCAGGCAGACCGCAAGCTCCTAAAGTGATTTAAGAGTTTCTCAATTAATGGACATCCAGCAAATATTGGCTGAGAAATGGAAATTGTTATTGTTATCGACAGACGATACAACAAAGTGTATACAGTGGTTGGCAAAACGCAGTTTGATCAAAAAACAATCGTTTGGACAGCCATCCGCATTGTTCAAATACGCAAGTGGAATTGAGGGTATCAGATGGGGATGCAGTCCCTGCAATTTCACGAGATCTATACGCACATCGACATGTTTTGAGCGCAGCAGGTTGCCGCTCGCCACCATAGTTTTATTTATTTGGATGTGGAGTAAGGACTTGCCACAAAAGTTTAATGCTGAAGAATTAGCAATATCAAAGGACACTATTATTGATTGGTGCAGTTTTTGTCGTGAAGAGTGTCGGAAATTGGCTCGACAATAATAACCAAAATCATATTGGAGGGATAGACAAAAACTTTCAGCCGGTTACTGTCGAAATCGACGAAACATACTTTTTCCACCGAAAGAATCATCGAAGGAACTGGGTTTTCGGTGGCATAGAGAGAGTTCAAAATGACAATATCGGAAAATGCTTTTTAGTTGCAGTCGAAAACCGCTCTGCAAATACTTTAAGGGAAGAAATAATTCGACATATCCTGCCTGGAACACATATTATATCCGATGACTGGGCAGCATACGGAAAAATTCCTCTTTTTGAGGGTGGAATATTCACGCATTCGGTTGTGATCCACCAAAACAACTTTGTGGATCCATACGATAGTGATATAAACACGCAAAACATGGAGAGTATGTGGATGAGATTGAAACTAAAGGTCAAACGCCTATTCGGTACAAGAAGGGGGTTATTCACATCCTATTTGGACGAATCTGTGTTTAGAAATTCGTTTCCGTCTCCGGGCAGTATTTTTGGAGTATTAATCTAAGACAATTACAGTTCTTAGATATGTACAAAAATAAATAACAATAATTAATAAACAATGCAGTCTTCCGGAAATTGGATCATATGTAACGTACGTACAAAGTTCGAATAATAATATTGGTAATAATTATTTTTTGGCCACACTGACACGCCGACTAGCTGTCAAATAATATTCGTCCGTCAGCTTGGTTTTTACCGAAAAACCTTGGGACAACAACATGAACTGTGCATCTTCGGTTCCGAATGGAGTCCGCAGTGTTACCGGATGATCTTCTTTACGCGGCACCTCGATTATGGCCCTGTAAATAACAGAAGCCAGTGAAAGTACTGAGGGTTGATTGGAGAATAAGGTTAACGACTCATTGACACCAAATTGAGTAAAATTAGCTTTTCGCCATTTTGGAAATTAATTTAAATAATGGAAAACTTTAGGTTGTTCAAATCGAGCGAGGTGCGTGCAACAATAAGGGGAAATTGTAAAACAAAAAAAAAACTCACCTTAGATGCAAGAGCGGGGAAGTTTCGCGAAAAAACTAGTGGAGCGCAGCTTCAAGCGGTAGATGATCACTCTGCTCACAGGTGAATCGTTACGCGGCAGTCTTCTTCAGTATAGGGCGCACGTCGGCCTCTGAAATTGGAACCCGAAACATTGTTGTACTTTCAGAGTGTATTACAAAATAGCACATGTTTGATGGAACGAGCTTCATTCTTCTAGTCAAATATTAACCAATAAAAGTGGTAATCAGTACATGTAATTTAATTTTTAGAATATTAAGTCGAACCCGGAAAGAGCGAGATCTCGGATGTAATAAGGAGACATTAGTTGATGGTTTTCTCTATAAATCGTCAAAGAGAGTGAAAACAATGAAACCAGCATCAATTTTTGACATAACAAGAAAAGTGGATTGACAGAAAAATGTAATACAGTGGAACCTCGATTCTACGTTTTTCAAGGGAACGTAATAAATGAACGAATAATGCGGGAAACCGATAATGCGGGAAATCTTCAAATAATATTTTTAAAAATGTTTAATTTTCAAAAAACTTATTTATTTATGTAACTAAATGCAATGTAAAACTATTTGAGCGAGAAAATAAATATTCT